>VZRR01008077.1:525519-758093 GCA_013398015.1 Oreocharis arfaki | reverse complement strand
CCTGCCCACGTGATGCGGCGGCGGCGGCGGCAGCCAATAGGAGCGCGCGGAGGCTCCGGGCGGGTAAGTCGGTGACGGGCTCAAGATGGAGGGGGCCATCCTCGCCCCCCCCACCCCCCGTACTTCAGAGCAGGACGGCTGCGCTGGCGTGGGGATGGAGTGCTCGTCCCTCCTTCTGTCCTTTTTCCCTTTAGTCAGCTGTGTGCCGTTACGGGAGGGGCGTGTGGCAGAGGGACCCTTTATCCTCTGGATCCGGAGGACACCCCGCGCCTCTCTCCCTGCCGCTCCGCTATCCCGTGCAGGGAGGGTGTCCCCAGCCCTGTGGCAGAGGTGATGTTCCCTAGGCCGGGGGACAGCTTCCTCTCAGTGCTGGCTGGGTGCCCTGAGTCCCCAGTCCGACCGCGGGAGCCGAAGGGCCGTGAGGGGCTCCCTCTGTGTGTCAGGAGCGCTGTGTGGGCAGGTGGCGCCTCCAGGGGGGCTTGGGCTTGGACCTGGCGCTCTGAGGAAGGTGTTGATAGCAAAAGACGACGTTGGAAGACCTTTTGTTTTGTTTGCCGTCCAGTACTGTCCCTAGACCTGCTACTGGTTTATCTTCTGTTATAGCAGGGTGTGATGTTCTTGTGCTGCCCATTTGGTATCTTCGGCATCTTATTTAATCACTGGGACAGGCTTGAATTTCCTTATCTCACAACCTTCTCTCCCGCAAGTGACTCCTTCCTCACCCTAAATTATAATTGTATTTTAATCGTTGTGTTGTGTACATGCCACCGAATGTGGGGTGTTTCCTCACTTGAAAGCAAGAGGCGTTCCCGTTGCCTGGATTAGGGGCAATTAGCAGACATGGGGACAGAGTTTGGGCTGTGACAGGCAGGAAGTCGATCCAGCAGCTGAGGCGATGCTGAGACCTCAGACACATCTGACAGTGAGACAAACACCCAGGGAAAATCGTGTAATGCCGTGTCCTCGTATGAACCTGAGTGCCTACAATTGCCATTAACTTAAGCTGCATGATGAGCTTCTAAAGATCAAGCCTCTGGTGTGCATCATTCCTCAGACCGTTTTATTAGCGTGACAATAGTTTGCTATATAAGGAGGGTAGTGCGTGTGTAAATGCAGTAATAATAATGAGGCATTGAGATGCCCCTGACACAAAGCGTTTATGAATCAAACAAGAGTGTTCTATCATGAGTCAATTTCTTTAAACTCTATAAAATCAGTTTTAAGGGTAGTCCCACCCTGTGAATAGAGAGCCTTTCAAGTACTCTTGCGAAACTGATTTGTTGTAATAATCCACGTTTGTTTTTCAAAAATTATATTGGGCTTTGCGTGTTCCTTGTACTGACAGCTTGGCCACAAAAGGTGAAACTGTCAAGTAGGGTGTTAAAACCAAGACTGTTTATGTGTGTGAGGGCAAAACCAAGAAGCAACAGCCGTCCAAACGAGCTGTTTTCTCCTCTGTGATCTGGTTTGCCGGCTCCACTTATTAATTTCATATGCACTTTTCATTCAGATAGTTTGGATTAGATACAATAATAAAGAGAGTGTTACCAGCAGCAATTTAGCTTCTGATATCTTACTTTTTAAAGTTCAGTTTCTTTTTCTTCTCTGTATTTTTTGACCCTTCAAGTGGGACAATAGCTTTGATTTGGATGTAAAAATATAACAATGGCCTAAATAATAATTTTTGTTAGTATTTTTAATTGCATCTTTTGGTTTTAACTTGCTTTCTCTTCAATAAAAAGTGCTTTGGGACTAATTTCTGTAGGTTTATTTAAACTGATAGAGGATGGGGGAAAAAAGGAATCCAAAGCCATGGCATGAATTCCTTGTGTTTAGGCAGGATTATCTTTTCTTTAGCCTCAGGGTTAATGGCAGTGGAGTAGGGGACGTTTATATGTGAATGTCCGAGTTTGTCATAACTGTAAAGAAATGCAAAACTAAAAGAAAATTTCGTGGTATGTGAACTAGTGCAGTTGAGCTGGCAGTTCTGGGCTGGGATAGCAGGGCCTGGTTCTTCCTCAGCTCTGTTGGTAAACGTTGGACTGTGCACAGTTCACACACAGCATCTCCATCGTGTCAGTTTGCTGCAAACGTGTGTGTGAGAAAAGAGGCTCACTCAGAGCAGAACGTTAGTGCCATCCTGCCAATGACTGAATGTTAGCAGGTACTGCATATGTGTTGCTTTAGACTTGTATAAAGAGAGTCTTCCTGTTCCAGGGAGCTTTTAATTCATATAACGTTGAAAATATAAGAAGAAAGTCTAGCACAAGAAAGGAGCAATTAATCTAGTGATAAGGTTTTGCTTTTAACTTTTTCTTTCTTACTCTTTAACAAGTAATTCAAGATAAAACCAGGATATCTGAGAAGGAAAACTGTGACTCTCTCTCATTTGTTCCCTTGTTCTTTCACTCTGGAGTTACAGCTTGCCACTCAATCCTAAAAATAAACTCTACAAGGTGAAGGTTAAGTGCTAGTAGCAAATCCTTCCCAATTTGCTGTGACTTCCTGGTTTGGAGGAGGCTGTATTAAGCCAGGATTTTGTGTGTGTGGTTTTTTTGTTCCTGATAGCAGGAGTTTTTAGCAACTGTAAATGTTTCCAGATGGTAAGGATAAAAAGGTAAAAGTGAATTATATTAAAATTTCTCCTTTAGGAATTTAAAGCAATGCTTTTTGAAAATTCATTGCTTTCTTTGAATGTCAGAGGAAGATGTAAAGAACTATCTTGGTTGTGCATCAAATATACTGGCTTAAAATAGCTGTAAAGTCTTTATGACAATCTTTTTCATCTCTTTGTGAATTAGAAGTCTCCTTTATACTTTCTGCTGCTTGATATCACCATCCTTTCTCATTGACTCAATCACCTACACTTGCCACTGTTCCTAACTCCTTCTTTAGGTTCTGTTTCTTTTAAACTGCTCCAGTTTCTCTTACTTGAAAGTAAACACTTCAGAAATTTAATTTGAAATGTGTTCTTCACAGCATATATTGCCCTTTCACTGCAGTCCTACATTCTGCCTTCAGTTCTTTCAAAATATTTAATGGTATGTTTTTATATTGTCTTGACTTTCTGTCCACCCACGCTTATACTGATCTCCAAAATATTTTCTGGTGATTGAGCTCATTGAACTGCTGTAAGGTCACAGGTGGCTTGTTCGTGGGTAAATCTGAAGCGTAATTCTTGTTTCATCCATCTTAATCTGTCTGTCACCTTTGGCACTCAGCACTGTCCTTTCTGTTTTCTTTAATCCATCTACCCAGTGTTTTTATTGATATTTTCCAGTTACATGGTGGTGTTTTTTCATAGGCTCTGCCATGTCTCTTCTGGTCTGTTCCCAGAGTTAATGTTTTGTGCTGTATTGGGCTCATTTCAGTTCTAAGCACCAATGTAGCTTCTAGATCACCCTAGTTAACCCAGCGCAGGGGGATGATCACTGTCCTGGTCCTGCTGGCCACACTGTTTCTGATACAGGCCAGGATGCCACTGGCCTTCTTGGCCACTTGGGCAACTCCTGGCTCATGATTAGCTGCTGTTGACCAGTGCCCCGCGGTTCTTTTCTTCTGGGCCACTTTCCAGCCACTCTGCCCCAGCCTGTACCCCTGCATGGGGCTGTTGTGACTCCAGTGCAGGACTGGGTACTTCCCCTCACTGAGCCTCACACCACTGGCCTCAGCTCATTGATCCAACCTGCCCAGATCCCTCTGCAGAGCCTCCCTGACCTCCTGCAGATCAACACTCCTACTCAGCTTAGTGTTGTTTGTGAACCCTCTGTGGGTCATCTGGTCATAAAAGGAGATCAGGTTGGTCAAGCAGGACCTGCCTTCCCCAGACCATGTTGGCTGGGCCTGATCCATTGGTTGTGCTGTACGTGCTACATATACAGCACTCCTAAAGCCTTTCTAATAAATGTACCATTGATAGAGCTGTGTCTTAGAGACTTCTCTCTCTTTTATGCAGAACAAAAAAGAGACTTAGTTTTGTACTTGGCATTTTATGAGCCTTTATGATATGAGTGACAGAAATAGTTCAGTCATATATAATAAAAACAGAAAAAAATAATAGTACCAGAGGCTGGACGCTCAAGAGCTTGCCTATATCTCATTAGCCAGAATCAATACTCAGGCTCCTATCAATAACCTGGATATGCTACTGCTTATTACATGGTCTGGGTTTTTTTAATGCCTTACTGCAGGACCAGTTAATCTAAGAATTGCCATAGAAACGTGGCATTTGGAAGCTTCAACGTGTAAGGGTACTACTTGATGTTTGTAGTAAAAAAAAACATGGAGTGTTAAAATGTTTAGGAATAGGATTGATCTAATTTTGGCTTCAGAAAAGTCTATGTGTTTAATCTAAATTGGCCACACTTTTTCAGCAGTCAATGGGGAAATGTATCTTCACAGGGCAATTCACCTTCCCCGTTTTAGATACTTATCTTTATCACAGTATTTGACTGTGTGAGGTGAGTTTTCCTCATAACATATGATGGGAGTTCTTCCTGCCTATGGAGACACCACTGCCAGCAGAACTCTTGGAGTGCATTTCTCTTGATGTCAGCAACACTTCTGGGAATGATGACAGAGCAAATACAAAAATTACCAAATTACCTGAATGTTTCCAAGTAAACCTGTGATGTTTTATTGAATAGGCTTTATCGGAAATTAAATGGCAGGGAAAAAAAGCAGTAATAGAAATATCGAAATTTTTTAAAGGATCAAATATTTCAACAAATAGTACAAGAATATTTCTTGGAAACATGGCATGTCAAAAGCATTTAAGTTTTAACATGTTAACTTTATTGAAGCTATAGCAAAAAATAAATGTTTTTTCTTATTGCTTCGAGTCGATCTGCAAGAAAAACCTCTTCAAGACTGATATTCAGAAATAGTCATATATCTTTGTCAGGGAGTGAGAGGCAAACCTCAGATTTAATGGAAAGTATAATCAACTTGAAACTTAGCTGATTCTCTTTGATTAACTGACTAATGCAATTAAGAACTTCAGATCCTCATGATAAAGCTTTTCAAGAAGGCTGCATGCTTTTTGGTTTGTATTTAACTGAAAAACCTCATTTTATAGGAATTTTCAGTTAATATTAAAATACTGAGCTACACTGGTGGATAGTTGCATTTTTTAAATACAGTAGTTAGTCTAATCAAAGTTCTCTCCATATTGTGATGACTGTAACAATCTTTCACAAGACAACACAGGAATAAGTCCACCTTGAACACTCTTTTTAGAAATAATAATATCCTTTAAAACACTACTACTCTTAGCTATAATGCTGTATTCTTTCTAACCGTTTTAATAATTTGAGGTTATATTTAATTTGAAACAAGATTTATTTGATCAAAACTGTACATGAACACAAAGCAAATTATTTAAAACTTGTGGAGCCCCCTCCATCTGATGGATATTAGAAGCTTTAGTTAAGTCACATGAAAGCATGTCTTGCAAATGCTGCTCCATGTTTGCCTTTCCTCCAGATGGTAATTAGACCTTTTCCTCTTGCATAGCAGTCACGAGCTGATTTGCTCTTTTTGTTTGTGGCTTTCAAATTTGCATTAGTTCACATAGTAGCTAGGATTAGAAATTTATTAAGGGATAAGGATAGCTTTGCATTTCAGTATTGCTCTCGGTCAATACCAGCACAAAAAATGTCTGAACAAAAAAACCCACATGTGTTGCTGCTTTTCTTTCTGCAAATCCTGATTTTCTTTCACTGTTTCCCAGGAGCCTTTTTTTTTCCAGAATGGACTTTCTGTTCTCTTGTGATCCTGATCAGCTCTGGAATCTTGGGACCAAATAACTTGTTCTGTAGTATGAAAATGAATGATTTTTTAATCTGGTTTTTTTTATGGCTGCCTGACCATCAGACCCACTGCTGGTTATGTGGTAAGCATAACCAGGAAGTTTACTATGCCTTCTACAATTACTATTAAAAATATACCATTCAGAAAAGTAGGGAACATTTCGTACACACACAATAAAGGAAAATCTGACCAAAAAATGACACTAAAGACTGTTGATTTTTTTAGTAATGTCCCAGAAAGAGACATTGTAGTGGGATAATATTGGAGATATGTCTACTAGCAGAAAGAGGAAATAACGTGCAGAATGTGAGATACCAACTGTTTATTAATGTAAAGCTAGACTTTAAAATATTAAATTATTTTACTGAAAAAAAAGTAAAGTTTTTCATTGCATAATGTTATTTTTGTATTACAGCCATGTTTGTAATAATTTCTGTGTGTGCAATGTTCTTCTCTTTTTACCTAGAAAATGAGGCAAAAAGATAGTTGACTGTGTTGTAAAGTAGAATTTGGTTTTCTGCAGGATCTCATCTTGGTGCAGCAGCAATGAGTGGAGCTGCAATAATATGTCAATTGTTAAGGCAAACAGCAGCTATTGTGTGTCCAACAGTAGTATGTGCAAACTTTGGGCACTAGCAGTTGCTTACGACAAAACAGAGTATTGTGATGTGATGCGCTTTTTGTCTCAAGTGCCCTGAAATGTGTAATTTTTTGACAGAAGGGATCTTTAATAGCTAATCCAGAAAATTATGTTTTATAGTACACCGTGCAATATTTATGGATTGAGCCAAAAAAGCCCATTACATTACATGGACTGAATTGTAGCAGAAAATAAAATTACCTACATGAAAAATAATTCCTGTGGCTTCTGACTGAGCACTAATGTATCTTTCTGGATAGAGTATACAGGAGTGACTTCCTTTCAGAGCATGAGGTAGGAAATGGCATTTATTCAAATTAAAATACAATTAAGGAGACACTTAAATTAGTTTATAAAAGGCTGTTGGTTTTTTTACGTACCAAGAAGTCAGAAATAGTAATGACTTTATCATGTTAGCTGTGACAGTGATTCATGGAAGGAGTCACAGCCACAGTCGTCAGGGAGGTATTTTCTTTCAAGAATCTAAATAACGTCCTGTCCATTTAGTGCCTTTTGATTGAATTTGGAAAAAGTTCTTAAAGATGGGAAAAAAATCATTACTAACAAAAACCCCTAGCTGCCTTTTCTCCGCAGGGAGGGGAGCTACTGAAGATACTCATGTTGCAGGACAGGTATTCCTGAATAGTTTGGTATTGTTCTTTATCAGTCCTATGCCAGCTCTCAGTGATGAGATTTGGACAGAACTCTATGGAGCATCGGTAAATTATTCATTATTTCAGAATACCCTCAGAGAATTACAAAAATTGCTTAACCAAAGGTTAATAAAGGACAATCTCTGGATTTTTAGCAGGTCCTAATAGTTTAGCAGCTGAAGATAAATGATTATGAGGCAGCTTTCCTTAGCTGAGAAGAAGGAACTCTTCAGATTATTCACAGCATACAGTGTAAAGGACTGTGCAGTACAATTTGTCTTAAGGAACTGAGAAATATTTATACACCTTTGGTATTTTTAAAACTTTTCTGTTTAAAGCCCAGTTCAGAGCAGCTTGGGTATGACTAAGAAACCCTGTGCTTGATTTCAGGTGTAAAGGCCTGGCCCTCAGAAAGAAGGCCCAGTTGCAAAAGAAAATCAGAGAGTAGCAGGCTGGGAATTGTACCATTTTTGATATAAAACACCCACCGTTCTGATACTTTTCCTAGATGATGGCTCAGAGGACCTGTGTGAGGAGCACTAGAAAAGCATATCAAAAGCTTTGTTCTTCTATTCAAAATTCTTACTTTGTTCTTCAAACTTCTCGCAGTGAAACTGATAATACTGTACTAATATATAGGCTCAATGCTTCCCCCCCACACCTTATATTGCACAGATTTGACTTTTGGGATGTTTAAACATTTCTCTACAAGGAGGGCCTTCAGACAGGAAGTGTCATGAGTCTCTATTTGAAGGTGAAAAAAATTCATTTTCTGGAATAACACTAAAAAAACCAAATAATAAATGTAGCTGGACTAGAATCAAAGATCAGTGCCAAGCTAACTTTATTAATTTTTCAAAGAAGAGTAACAATTAGGTCTTGATCTTTCAAAAGCGCTCCAAATGAGAAATCTCAGCCTTTGGTTATTCTCACAAAGTTTATGATGGTCCTGGTTGGATCTGAGATTTCAAAATTATTCTAACTTGAGTTACTTTGTATATATCAACAACAGGGCTATTTGACACCATGTTTCAAGCACAGTCTTGCAGTGTTCTGATACAGTTAAAAGGTTCACTTCCACAGCAAAATAAAATGCAAATTGATTTCAGAGCATTAAGCGGGTCTGTCGTAATCTAAAGCTTTGGTATGTGCCAGGAATATTTTAAAAACTTCAAATCACAAATCTGTGTGCCTAGACCAAACCATGGGTTAATTACTTTGAAGTCTCAGGTTGTAATGGAGTGCTCAGTAGTGCTATGAATGTTCATATAAATTCTGACTTATTCCAGAGGCTGTTCTAATTTAGACCAGATGCATAAACCAGGAGGGAGGGAAATGGGCAGGAATACTTGCCTCTAGAAATTGAGTCAATCTTGTGGAGTTCACAGGCACAGTAGCCTCAGAAAGCTATTAACCAGTTCTTGTCACTTCTATGCAAATTTCTGAAATTTGAAAATGTTCGTTCATGAAGTGACACTAAATCTATGTTACACTGCTAAAACAGAGTAGGAAAGCTAACTGTGTTGCCTTAAGCCAGGGTGAATTAGGTTTCCTTCTCTTTTCTTTGTTAGTTAATTCCTTTGTGTTGTATCAGTGAATTACAGAATCACAGAATGGATAAGGTTGGAAGGGTCCAACCTCCTGCTCAAGCAGGGCCCCCTAGACCACATTACTGAGGGTTGTGTCCAGACAGTTCTGGAATGTCTCCAGTGAGGGAGACTCTGCAGCCTCTCTGGGCAGTCTGTCCCAGTGGGTGTTCACCCACACAGAACAGAAGTTCTTCCTCATGTTCAGGTGAAACTTCCTGTGCATCAATTTCTGCCCACTGCCTCTTGTCCTGTTGCCCGACACCACTGAGCAGAGCCTGGTCCTTTACCTTGACACCCTCCCTTCAGATGCTTATAGGCATTGATGGGGTGCCCTTTCAGGTGTCTCTTCTCCAGGCTGACCAGGCCCAGCTCCCTCAGCCTTTCTTCATATGAGAGATGCTCCAGTCCCTTAATCATCTGCTGGACCCACTCCATGAGCTCTGTGTCTCTCTTGTATGGAGGAACCCAGAACTGGACACAGCACTCCAGATGTGGCCTCACCAGGGCTGAGTAGAGGGGCAGCATCTCCTGCCGATTATAAGTATCTGTCACAAAATTTTCCTTTTCCAACAGCCTGTTTGGGATCCTCTTGCTATCAAAGCTTTCATACTGCTGTTCCTCCAAGCAAGAAACTTACTATTTATAAGTAGTAATTTATTTTTACTTTTGTTTTTATTTTGCACTAATAGCTGAGAACCTTCTCTCCGAGTGAAAGAATGTCTTTTCAGCAGCTCAGCTCACTTTGGCAGCACTGTGAGTGATTAAGAGCTTTCAGAGAGAGTTAATCATCCTCATAGGCCTCCTCCTGCCCTCACTTGAGACAGGTTAGGGAATTAGTTGAAGAAGGCACTTCAGTGTGATTATCCAATAGCTTTAAAATACACATAGGGTGTGAATGCCTACTATCTTATTTCTGGTAAGCTTACAGGTGGCCATGAGAAATACATACACAGAGCTAGTTTACTGGTCTGCTGAGTGGCTTGCTGATTTCTTGATCCATGGGAAATTATCTTGTGGTTAATGCATGGGACAAAGATCAGAAAGAGCTACTTCTACTGTTTATTTTGTTATAGACTTCCCTGTTAGTTTTTCAGAATCATGCTTTTGGAAAATTGAGTGCCAAAACCTTTTTACAAAGTTTAGCTTGCATTTAAAGCAAGTTTCAATGCCAAAAGGAGGCAATCTAGAACTGTAAGCTTTGTCCCCCTTCCTTCCAAAACTGTAGACATTGGAGGAACCAGTTTGTCTGGTATCCTGCAGCCACGTGCATCTGTCCAGGAGGTTTTCCAGGCAGTGCTGTGGAAAGGTAAAATCAGAGGGAGGGAAACATGTTACAAGTCATGACCTGGAGACATTAACTCCACTGGAAGATTGTTACACAACAGCCATGTCAGTTTATTGATAAAACAAGGTTTTTTTCCCCAACCTATATCCTGCCTTATGGGCATTGTGGGCAGTGCCTTTCTGGGTTGTTGATAGGTTACCCACTGACTAAATTGCAGTGATGGGCCTTTTGTCTTGCACTTCACTTGCCAGGGAAGTGTATTGTAATAGAAACTAATGTAATTAAAAGAGATATGATGTTTAAAATTTGGAGGAGTATCTTTAAGAAAAAGTCTATAATTCTTTCTTTTGGTAAATTGTTATCTGAACAGCTTAGACAAGTGTTAAACCCTTGTACAAGTAACATTTCAGAAAGTGCTAAACTTCTGGAAGTTCAGAGGAGTTCTAGATTTCTTAATTTTGTTCTGAAACTATGTTTTTAAATTGTAATTGTACTTACATATAAGAACTGCAAGACATGCAGCATGAAGCATCAAAACTGACAGGATTTAACATGACAGAAGCAGAAGGTGATTTATTATGAGAGACTGAAAGTGCTTGCCCCATCTTGATTTGTAAAAGAATAACCAGGTAGGAGGAGGATCCAAACTTGCCTTACCTTACTGTTTGATAGTTTTCCAACAGCTGTTTTCCAGGAACCTTTTTTTTTGTCTTTCAGTAACATGTTTGGGTCTCGGTGATGGTTTTCATCTTGTTACTGGTGTTGGAAAATTTCTTTTAATTATGTGTTTTTAAAAAATCTTTGGGTGAGTTTCACGTTTAGAATCTTTGTTCTGTATTGACTATAAGCAAAGGCTTTACTTCCCAGCTCAGTAAGATTTACTTGTGTAATAATACAATGGGTTTATTTGGCTTTAATTTAAAATGTTGTGTGTGGCTGTAGGTAATTAAAAACATTTCCTGAAATATGGTGGGTTTGACTGTACCATTCTTGAATTGTCTCTGCTGATCATGAAGAGTAGAATAATAGTCATTTGTCACATAGGGTGTTGACTCAGACACAGACGATTTCGATTCAGATGACAGAGGATGTTACAAAACCCAGCTGTTGAATCTGCTCCTCTTTCCACAATTTGCTTTGTCTGGGGCAGGAATGGCTGACCTGTGAAGCAGTTTTTGACAGCCACAGTTTGTGGCCTAATATATTCAAGTAAACCAGTGGTGACTTTGTTTTAATGCACTGGGTTGGCAACTCCAGCAGTTTAGGAGCTGTTTCCAGTGTAAATCATCAGTGCTAGTATAGTAGTGGCAGCCTTTGGAGAAGAGTGAAGGCCTGCTAGGATGTTTAAGTTGCTTGTATTAGTGCATAAATTCTCTGTTTCTGATTCACAGCTAACTCAAGAGAGAGTCTTTGCAGCAGTGTGCCAGCACTTGCAGAGCAGTTGCAGACAACCGCTGGCAAGACACATTTTCTTGGCTCAAAATGATTAATCTCAAACTAAGGCAATTTTCTCTGAGAGCTTTGGTTGTTAATCAAATTTGGAGAAAAGACAACAAGAAACATTAAAACAGATACTCTTCTTTGAGGTTTCAATTGCACTGGGATTGGAAAAGGACTGTTTACCTTTTTCTGGACATGGTGGGCACAAGAATATGAGCCAAGACATCTATTGACCAGGACTGATTCTATTGAATAAATCAATTGGGTGTTAAATAGGAAGCTTCTGAAACAAGGCTACCAGGTAGGCTGCCTAGGAGGGAAGAAAGAAAATGGGTTTGGGTGGTGGCATGGTTGGGAAGGGTGCCAATTTTCCTTGCTTTCCCTTCTAGGATAATACCTTGCTGAGCTCACAAGGTACCTCTGGGGATTATGGACTTGGTTGACTTCTCAGTAGGGTCAGGAAAACTAACACTGATAGCAGTAGGTGGAAGAGACAGCCTTATTTTAATATGTTAGAATAATGTCATATTGAGGCTTTTTGTTTATTTATATTTAGATACCTACTATGTAAACTTTAGATTTTTGCCCTTCAAACAGAGTTATTTTCCCAAGAAGAATTTAATTCTATTTTTGGTTTTGATTATGCCTTTATAGCATTTTTCTAGAGTTAAAGATAGAATACAGATATCTTCTATCTAACAAACTTGTGGACTAGATGCTTCTCTTGCCTTTTTTCTCCTGTATCAGATTGAATTCCTTGCACTACACAGCAACCCTGAAGTCATTACACTGCACTTAAAATGCAGAAAGGGATGACCTTTTGCTAGGACTCTGTGTTGTTTATATTGCTAAGCCTGATCACCATCTCCCAGCAAAAGCCACTTAAATCCTGAAACATTTGTACATAAAGTATCTGCTCAGAATTGTCCATTGTTTGCTGTCTGGTTCTCATTGATTAGAACGTTATGCATCTCCACAATGCCCCTATTTGCCCCTTGGATCTTCGTTGTACAGGGCAGCTCTTATCTTCCTTGCTGATAGCATATCACCAATGGTACCAGTTAAGAGCTGAAAACACTTCTAGCATAATGGAAAGTTCCACTTTTGCCAGGATGACTCATTAATTAACCCTGGGATGGAGAGGCTTCCTGCGCCAACTTAAGAAAAAGTTACGGGAAGAGACATTATATAGCGAAAGATAAATTGATTGGAAGAATTTTATCAGCCTTGTAGGAATTATGTTTTCTAATACTCTCAATCTGCCTGAAGCAAGCTTGGAAACTCACTGAATAGATACTTTGGAACTAGTTTACATCTTGCTTTGCTATGGGAGCAGGCAGACAACTGCTGAGAAGAATGGACTGGCGCTAGCAATGTGTAGAGGCAAGCAGTACATCCAGGAGGCAGTAAATATCTTTTCCTTCCAACTGACCACAAGCTTTTGGCTTCAAATAGGCCACTGTTCAAATGTAGCTACCAAGTGGCCACTTGGGAGGGAAGGAAGAAAATAGGCTTGGTTTTGGGTGGTGTCAGGGATTGGGAGGGCTCTTGGGACCGTGAAGAGGCCAGGGAAGGCTTTGATTGCTGTGCAGAATGCCCTGATGTGCCTGTCAGACATTGCCAAAAGTGAGTGGGTGGCTGGAGTACAGTTTCACTGTCCCAGCCTGGTGTGGATGGAATGTCTGTAACTCAGGACTTCAGCAAATTTGCCTTGCGAACTTCAAGGAATCTTGTGATGCCTTCATAGTGCTGGGGGCATGATTTAGTTTTTGTCAAGGAATCTTTGCCAGATCTGGAAGATAAAGAGTTCTGTGTCTGTAGCAGGCTTGAACCAAGGAGAGTGGTGTCTACATAAAGACATATGACATGTGTAAATATCTCCAGTGAAGAGCTGTAACAAGGCCTGGGAGTGAAAAGGAAGCTCCAGAATCTGAGATTTAGCTCCCAGTACTTTCTGAGGTAGAAAGAGCTTTTGCTGCAGAAATCTTCTCCCTTCAGAATAAGGAAGCAGTAAAAAATTTTGGGGAGATGCTTCATTTAAGCTAAAAGTGTGGTTTGGACTTGACCTATTAACATCTGAGCATTTCAGTCTTGAAAACTGGCTATAAAATGCCAAAATACAGATATTTTTAATCTCCAGTGGAGCTGCTTCATTGATTTCCCCCCAGACGCACACATGTGCAGGGGTGACTTCTGCTTTTTGTCCCAATGAGTGTCTGTTTACCCAAAATACAAAAGATTAGACAGACTTGTTAGCTGATTGTCTCTTTTTGGCTGGTTATCTCAGTCTGCTGTCTGTCTAGGAGGAAAAACAGGTGCTGAGCTGTGACAGGCTTTGTAACCATGCAGAGTAAATTGGGGGACGTGAAGCAGAAAGGAATATAACTTTGTACTCAAGACTGCAAGCAAACAGAGAGAGATGAGGAGATTAATTTTGTTAAGAAAATGAGCATGCCAAGTAAAATACAGGTTCAAACCATTTGTTCCCTTGAGAAACTTTATGGTCTAAATTTGACATAGACTGTAGCAAGTATCCGAAGAACTGCCATATGGAGGAAGAGCAGCTTGTGTTAAGATCATGCACTTAACAGCTTAATTTCTAGATTTCTATTGAGCAGTGTCTCAATTCAGCAGCAGAAAAAGGGTGCTTCATGGGGAGACTTGAGTGAGAAAAGAATGGTGTGACATTTTTGAGTAGATCTTGGAGGTGCAAAAAGGAAAGGTTGGGAAGAGCTGTCTGTAGTGGGGAGAGAGTCATGAATCCAGGTGTAAACAAAACTATTTCAGTTTCTTACTCAGTGATGAAGTGACTGCTGGAAATGATTAATGAAATATTTTCAACATCTCACCAAAGAAATGACCAGTCCAAGGAAGGGTAAATAACACTGTCCTTTTTTTATGCAAGTAAAATAAAACAAAAGTTGGCAGGAATCTAATTGTCAACTGCAGTTCTGTACACAGTATAGAGTAGATGTCAGCAACACTCTGGTGTGTTGTGCTACACTCTTTTTATTTTCCCTTGCCTCAAAGTAAAGTTTAAGCATTAAAACAGAAACCATGCAGAATCCAGGCTCTGTAGTTTCTCAGTGAAGCAAGAGGCTACCGTGATGTTCATGGCACGTTGTCTCTACATCAGCAGCTATAAGTGCTTCTCCCAGGCTGCAGAGGTCTCTGGGAGCTGCTTCCTCTCAGGAGACTGAAGCTGCCAGATCTCAGCCCTATTGCACACTATTCAAAATCAGTCCACTTAGCACTTGTGACTTACAGCTGCAAGGGGCTGACAGGCATTGGAAGGTGACCTGAAAAGCCTTACAGGAACAATGTATCCATCCACACAGGAGAAGCTGATAGAAAGTATTTTCAGCTTCCAAATCTTTATGAGGATCTTCCTGAATCAAGTGATGGGGATTTTGACATCAACACTGTGAGAAGCAGAGAACTGGATCTGCAGTGGTAGAAGATGGCAGGCATTAAACTGTGAAATCTGAAAGGGTAAAAGAGGAAAGTAACAATTTCAAAGTTAGTGGAGACTACATGCCCAAAATAAAAAAGGGATGGCTGCTTTCGTTTTCAATAAAGTCATCCTGCCTCAACTCCACAATAAAGCACAGGATGAACAATGAGAAGAATATGTTAGGACAGGGAAAGAGAATGATGGGGGGATAATAATCATCTGTACAGAAAGTAAGTACTTAGGATCCCACAATCCTACTCTTTTAAACAAATGTTGACTTTCGTTCTCTGTTTATAGATTTGGAAAGGAAAAATCCCTGAAATTCTATTTCATTTGAAGTTACTGGGGGAAATATCATTGATGGATTCTCAGTACTTCAAACAAATCATGAGTGTAGATACTTTGAATATTTCATGTGGTGACACATGAAATATTGATAGATAAATATAACATTATATTAGATAAACTCCAGTCTCATCCTCAGCTCTGCTGTGTTATTGTGTGTAAACTCATGAGCTGTTTTTTCATTTAGTTGGGGCATATGTGAACAGCTCTTCACCTGTGTAGAAAACAATTACAAGTCCTTCTGTGTTCACAGGTTTTGGATGCAGTCTGAGTCCAAGAAATATGAAGAAGAGACACCTTCTCTGCACTGGGGGATAGATCCTGTATTTTCTGCATTTGCAAGACTCTATATTAAAGATATTACAGAAATGAGAGAATCTAAACAGGTGCCAGGTCTGTATTTATATGTGCTGATTATGATACACACGGAGTTATAATTGATTTTTGTTGCACTTTTTATCGAGGGATTGAAGGATACTTCACAAACTTCAGTAAAGTAGTTTTCCATATGCTTAAGCTAAGTGACATTAGTATCTTTTAACAGTTCTAAGAACAACAGGTTGTATGTGAGATGTATGTGAAAAATAAAGTATATTTGTTAAAATGGCTTTTCTTTCTCTCCAGAACCTCTTTTATGTTAAGGTAATGTTGTGTTTCCTCTGTGTGGTAGTGCTCGTTATATTCTGATAAAGTTAATTCTAAAAATGCTGGTCCTTTCTGGCTATATGTGTTGTATCCCTCTACTGTCTCTACATTTTTTGTAAAATTTTGACAGTTGATGACATTGCTGGATGTTTGATTTTGCTTGATTAGGCTACAGACTGTTGTTATGTTTGTCCTACAGTAAGTTTTATTTAAAGGCCTTTTTAAACTGTCTTATAATTATCTTCTAATAGTACTGGTGTAGGAAATGCATCTGGTAAAAACTGTTCAGATATTTTAATTGTTTTCAAACAAAATACAAAACAATTCAATACCAGCAGAATTGGATTGTAGTTTGGACTTGGACATTAGTACATACACATGTGAAAATGTATTCAGAATAATTACCCTTATAAACACCAACAAACGTTTCAAGATAGCAGGAACAGTCCTAGAAAGTACAGTCCTGCTCTCTTTTTTTTTACCTCCAAATTACCTGAGTTTCCCTTCTTACTTCTCTTCCTGTTCTTTTACTTAACTGAGTTGGCTTCTGCTTCAGGAACTTTTTCAGTTTTATTATTACCTTTGTTTTTTTTTTTAAGATGATCCTATGGAGGTGGTATCTGTCATGTCAAGATATCAGCCTTTACAGTTGGTACATTTGAGCTTTCTCCACTTCCTGTGCATCTGGCATTCTGCACATTTAAGCTGACTTGCAATCCTGTATCATTTTCTAAACCAAACTTCAAATAAAATGAAAGTTTTTTGAAGCCAAACTTCAAATAAAATGAAATTTCTTGGAAACAACATCCGGAATTTTGTTCGTTCTCCTGGTGCTCTGTATATACCAAACCAGACATTTTTTCAGCGTATCTTATTTGTTGGCAACAAATGATAGCACAACAAAAACACTAAAATTAATACCTTTTGGGGAAGGAAGAATGTAGGTGTTTGTTGTCAATGCTTCCTGCCTTTAATGGGGTTTTAAAGACCAGCTGAAGCTAAATATATGATTGGCTGTAAATCAGTCATTAAGTAATGGTAATTAAGAATGAATGAGTGCAAAACAAGAGGTTGTAACTAGGAAGAATGGAAAGAAACACAGACTGGATGTCAGGATAAACATCCCTAGAATGACATCTGTTAGACCATGGCACAGCCTTCCCAGGAAAAAGGTGGGATGCCCTTCACTGGGATTGTTTATATCCTGACTGTACAGATTGCCAGGAATTTACTGTACAAAATGGTCTTGTATTGGCCCTGAGGAAAGAGACTGAATGACCTAAGGAGTTTTTTCTTTCCATTTTTAAGCATTAGGATTTGATGCCACAGTGACTAATCCCTTAAAACAACACAGAGGGAAGCAGTAAACCTGGCCAATTACTCTGCTGCTATAAATGGTGACAAGAAGGCTGGAAAACCTCCCAGATAAAAACAGCAATTGTGTTGTCTTAGTAGCCTTGCAATGAGAGTGGGTGTCAAACTCAGTTGTAACACATAATCACATCATGGAAATGAGCTTTTCTCAGAGTTATCATGCACCACTGCTTTGTGACAGCTTATCAACAAGCAAGGGAAGCTACAAATAGCATAAAAGGAGGTAATAATAATTAAAGCAATGGCAAACAGCACAGTAATGCTGGTACAGACATGACCAGCACTTGCCCTAGAGAGCTCTGTATCCATAGCCCCCTGTAGCACTGCTGTGGCTGTTGTGGCAATGGCATATTGCTCTGTGTTGTTTACTGGGTTATTAGGAACCTCACTGAATGTGTTTGTCCATAGCTTCAATTTAGTATATTTTTTTTAACAAATAAACTGGCAGGAGAAGTAATTTACACCTTGAAGTCATCAAGTCCAACAACTTTCAACAGGTTAAATATGAATTCATTCTTCAAATTAATTCGGGTAGTTTCTCGGAGAGTAAGGGTGGAGTTCTACATGAGTTTATGGGGATGGAGAGAACCAGTTTTATTTGGTCTCTGTCATCTGCCAAAACTCAGCTTACTAACTGGAAAACAAACATATTAACATGTTGCTTGTTTGCATAATCAGGAGCTTGGAGTTTCTGCTGTACAGACTTACCCTGAAACTAGCCCAGACCTTTTACAGAGATGTTGTAAGATTCAGTGAATGACTACATACACTGGGAGCATCTCCACTGGGGGTTTCTATAGCAGTGTTTATCTGTGCCCTGGTAAATGGAATGAGAGACAAGTGGACAGACCTGCTAAACATTCTCTATGCCAGACCTGACTGGTGACTGCACGATTAGTATAGCCAGATCTGAGATTATAGCCATAGATGCATCCTCAAAACATTACAGTGGATTTTTATGAGCAAAACTTCTGCTTATGAGCTGCTTGGCTGATCACCTCTGATTTCTTCTGAAACTTTTGTGTTTTCTCTCTGTCTTGCGTGAAGAAAGTTAATTCCAGGCTCATTCAAGGCTGCTAGCTATGTAGGACAAGTTATTTTTGGATTTTGGATTTAGGGGTTTTTTTATGGAGAACATTTTTGTGACTCCCTTGCTGCCATGTTTCTCTTTCCCTTTGTAAGAATAACACTTGCCACAGTGTATGGAGCCAAATGTTCCCTTCTGAGTCCCTCGAGTTATCTAGTTTTCAGAAGACAGTTATTGAACATCCCAGATGGCTTATTTCAGTAAAGCAGCAGTATTTGAAAACTGAAGAAAACATGTTCACTCTAAACTAGCCAGCCCAGGGTATTCTTGGAGTTTATTGCCCTATTTTCCTCCCGCTGGTGGACTGTGAAGCCTCAGTGTATGATGTTTACGTTAGTGTTTGTTAACAACATTTGTCACTCTCTTGAAAAGGATTACAGAGTGAGGTGACCTCAGTGCTGTCAGAGTCCGCTGGGCTCTGATTTCTCACTGTTTCCTGGGCATGTTTCTAAGTGTTATTCAAGTTATCTTTATAGATGCACAAAAATAGCTTTGAAGGGATGTTTTTAGAACATGTGTTTTCAGAAACTGAAGTTCAGGATGCAGTCCACAATGACTGCAGTAGTGTACTCTGCAGTCTGAGAGGGCTGTTGCTCCCCCCTGCCCCCACGGCTCCTGTTCTTCTAGAAATGAAAGACAGAATTATGTTAGTTTTCCTTTCAGAGGCTCTGCCTTAATCAGGAACAGCTGCATTGTGAGAAGCTCAAACTGCTTCCTTTGTGTTCTATTATTTATTCTGAAGCCTTATGAAGATATAAAAAAAAACCCCAAACCAAACAACAAAACAACAAAGCAAAGCAAAACAAAACCCCAAATAAAACAACAAAACAAACAAACCAACCCCCCAATGCCTGCAGCAAACAAACTGTTTTTCAGATCCAAACGTGCAAGAAAACAAGAGGTTAATAGGGTTCTGACACTCTATAAAAGCAAGCTTTTGGTATCCTAAGTAGAGCTGATACTTTCTCCTTTTAGTGTTTCTAGTCTTCAGTGGTTCAGGGGATTTTTCCTGTGTAGGCATTGTATAATTTAAGATACATTAAATATGTAAGAAAGTACGTTTTTTTACTGACAAATGTGACTGTGTAGGGTAGGGTGTTGAAAGAAATAGTTACACTAATCAAGAATGTTTTGTGCCTAGGTATATTCTTTTATAATGGACATCCAGTAAGACAGGTGGATGTAGTTGGGATAGTGGTTCAAACGAAGGAGCGAGATGCCTTTTATAATTATGGAGGTAAGGAAAACTTCTTTCTTCCTTCGTGCACTTACCAGCCTTCTATCTTAGTTACTGTTGGAACTGGAAGGTTTCCTTAATCAATCATTGTCTAGGCTTGAAACAAATGTGCTCTTATCCTAATATAAGGTGTATCTGCAGCTGAGATTACTTGGCAAATGTAGGGAAGCTACTGTTTATCTCCACTTCAAAAACAGAGAATTAAATAGTTAACACAGAGTAATTGATTCATTTGGGGTCATGTAGCAAATCTTAATTTTGGTTGTTGTTTTGTCACTGGACTCAACCACCTTCCCCTCCTATAGATGCAGTTCCTTTGGTCAGATGCAAACAGATTTAACAGTGCCCACAAATGGGAAATCACTTCTTCCATATTTGAACTTTAGAAATCCCTTCTGACTTTTTGTATGTCTTGTCATTTCTTGGAGCCAACTTCTAATGCCAGTCAGGAGCTTGTTTATGTTTCAATGCACAAGAGTCTTAACAAATTAACTCAAGCATCGTAGTACAAGTCCTTGCCAACCCCAGCTGGGAGTTGTCTCCTCCCTATTGCTTTTCCCAGTATTCAATTTTATTAATATGGAAACATCTGATTGTCATTTTGTTCAGCTGTCTTTTACATCTGGAGAAAAAGCAGAGTGGAGCAGTGGTGATGTGGCAAGTTTCAAAAGGTGGCGGGAGGTCACCTCACAGTAGGAAGGGGGAGCCAAATGCACAGATCCTGTTGAAGCCCTTATGCCCAGTGTCTTCCTCTGCCATGGGTTTTCACCTGGTGGAGGTAAGCCACCGAGTGCCTCTCCTTCCCAATTCCCTTGCTTGTAAAACCGAGTCAGCTGCAGTTCTCTGACCCTTGGGAGTATTGTGAAGATACAGCTGATGGCATAACCAGGTCCCAGGTTCCCCAGCATTAAACTGCTGCAGAGTGGCTTTGGCTGCAAATGCATTTATCACTTCATGAGAACAGAGGAAGACAGAACCAAAATGACCAAGACCAATTCTACAGGCAAGGATTTTCCATGCTGCTCTCGGCATCAGTTTAACAGCTAAACCTGTTGAAAATGTTTGACTGGGGCAGAAAGTGGAGGAATAGAAATAAGAAGAAACTGCAGAGTAGTGGAATTAAGGCCTTAGATCACCTGACCTTCAAGTGCAGCTCACAGTGAGGCTGGCTTCCTGCTGTCCTTTCAGGTCCAACTCCACTCTTTGTTCCAGCAGTTCCTGGTTTGAGTTTTCAGGCTACCTGCCAGGGTGCCCCTCCCCAGCCTGCCCTCCCTTTCAGGCAGGCCGACTCTGCCAGCGCAAAATTGTAACTTCTTAGACAGTTTCCTGCTTGTAACTTCTTGCATCTCTCACTTCAACAGGCTCTGGTGAGTCACAGGGGTTGCATCAGTTGGAGTGCCACACACTGCTCAGGGCTTGCTCACTTTCCATCTGCTTAAAAGTGACTTACAAAGCAATTCCCCCTTTGTACTTTCCCTCTGATGGGGAACTGAAATGTCTTTGTGTCGTTGCTATGATTCCCCCCCCACCCCACCCCCATTTCCTATCTGTCTGCTTCAGAATACACACCACTCACTTTAAAGAATCTTAGGTCCTCTGCTGAAAACTACAGCCAGAACTGGTGACAAAATCATAATTGTAAAAAGGAGTTTATTGACTCTTTTCTGTCTTAAAAAATAAAAATTACATGCTGTTTAAAACCCGATTTTGACACCATGATTCGATTGTTTATTGCTATTATTATGATAAGTTAGGAGAAAGATATCTAATTAAAATTTAGCTTTAATCAAGCTCATATTTTAGCTAATGCACCTTTCTGACCTCTTTTTTTTCCCCTTTCCTTTTCAACAAAACCAAACATCACATGTGGTTTTATTTGTACTCCAAAACTGATTTGAAAGGCGGAAAGGCAGTTGCCTTAAAATCGAAATAATAAAAAAAAAAATCACCAGCATCTCAGTAGGTTCATGCAGGCCTGAGAATAGCCATACCCTTTTTGTCATAAAGAAATAAAAATTAACACAATTGTCTTGTTTAACAGGTAGCTTTGAGCTACCCTTCAAATAATTAAACAAGAATCAAAGAAACCAAAGCCAAACAAACAAAAACCAGGAAAAAACCCCCAAAAAAGAAACACAAAGTAAACCCATGAAAAACCCAAATAAACAAAAGTTTAAATCCGAAGAGATGAGGAAGGGTGGCACAGGGAGCACAGGAAGTTTTCAGAAGTTTGTAGACTCCTTGAGTGCATTCAAAATAGATTAACATTCTCTTGTCTAATTGGAATACAATTGCAAGAGTTCTCCTTCATCTGCACTTCAGGAGTTACTTATCTTTTTGCTCAAACCTTTCATCTATGAAATTGTGAAACTTTTTTTCAGAACCTTGCTCTGCTACCAGATTCCTTGTGTGGTCAAGTACAGGTCAGTCTCTCCAAGACTCTGTTTTCAGCTGTTACATTGAGGAGGAGGAGTCTGGCCTTCTAATCCTTCAGTCTTGTTTGGTTTGTTTCCAAGCCCTTCTTGGGAAGCCTGTCTGTCTCGGTGTAAGATGGAATATCTAGAAACTGTGGGAATGCGAGAGTGAAATGTCATCTGCCCTGCTTCTCGTTGCCATTGCTGGCTTGCATGGATGGCTTGGCATGGTTTATGAGGGTTCTGACTCCTACTAAAATTGTTGCTGTCTGTCTGTACCAAGGAGAGGAAATCCTACCAGCAGATCGCTATCTGTGCTCTGGTACAAAATTAAAGCTGCTGAAATAGTTGCAGACACAGCAGCTCAAATCAGAGATAGCAGAGAGGAGTATAGTTTTGTGATGGAATTTGGAATTGCCTGCATCTTATAAGTGCTGTAGGTTTGCTAATAGGAATGTGCAGCTAAACTACTCTGGAACAGGAAGGTAAGACAATGATTTGAAATTAGACCTCCCAAACAAGGAGATTGTTTTAAGACACGTGAGACGATGCAAAGGCATTTTGCTTTGATGCTATGGTTCCCAGAGGAAATGACTGCAGGTACCAATCAGCACCTTCCTGGTAAACATTGCTGTTACTTTTTTAGTCATGGATCTGGTTTAAGGAGCAGAAGAAAATTGCAGGTTTCCATTTGTGAGGAGTGGAATCTCAGTCTTGGAGATATTACATTCAAGAAGCAAGGTGCTTGGAGCATTGGCTGGATGATCCTTGACAGACATTTAGTGCCTTTCTATTTAGAGTGTTTGTTGCACTATACACAGTCTCTTGATCTATAGAAAATTGATTCTTCTGACAGTTTTTAGTTTCCTTTCAGTTTTGTCTTTTCCTGCTGTCATTGACAACGCAGTGCCTGGAGCAGAAATCATAAAACTTATTTTCATTGGATTCTGGCAAAACGGGAAAAACAACTCCGTGCTCAGGAGAAGGTGTTGAACCTTTTTCAGCAGCGGAAGTGGCATGCATGCCACCAGCACCTACACCTTAAGTCGGGAATTCTTGGCCTAGAGCAGAACCACAAGCATGTACTGTCCTCTGTCCTTCCTGCCTAGAGGAGCTGCCTTTCTGCTCACTGGACATCATCTTATATGGGACAGGCCAGCAGACTCTGAGCACAATATTGGCATGGAAACCAATGCAGCTGCAGGTAGCTGCACTCCTGGTTTATTCACATGGCTGTATCCCCAAATGTTGCAGTGCTGTTTCCTCACCGTAACCGTAATGCTTCTGTGGTTTGTGCCTGCTTTCCTGTTTTAATCTGTCTGACTTCAGCTTTCAACACTGATTCTTCTTTGGACCTTGTCAACAAGATTGAAACCCCTTAGTATCCAATATATGCACTGAAGCCTCATCATTTCAATTAGTGTATGATCTTTCTTTGAGAATATATATGTTACTTTGCTGACTATGCACATAAGCACATCTGGTGCTGAGCTACTTCCATGTCTGAAATTGTGGAAATTATTTCAGATATGTAAGTAGGGTTTGGACACCCACTTTCCCTTTCAAACTGGCTGGAATGAGATATCCTTGGCAGTTATCTCCCTACATATTTATGTACCTTCACTTCTTGGGACATGACTACCTGCTTTCCTATTCTTAATTCTTGCAAATTTTTTTGCAGTGGATGATAGTACTGGAGTTATAAATTGTGTCTGCTGGAAAAATCCCATGGTAGCAGAAACACCTTTATCAGGTAATTTATCAAATAAATAATTCCTCTTTTGACTGTACTCTTAAACATAAATATGTTTTTACTTATGTCTGTCTTCCATAATTTAGTAAGTGATGAAACTTGCAGAAGAGCAAATTCAGCTGTTCAATTTTTTTCTTTTTAAATTTTAAACCACCACATCATACAGCCTGGGCCATTTTGGGAATTTCCTATTAGTTTTTGTGTTGTGTTCAATGGTGATGCCAATAAAACCATTACATTATGTCCTGTCCCCGCCTTTTCCTTATTTGAGTAATATGATATTTCAGTTCTATGCTGTGACATTGTTCAGAGAATTTGCCTCTTAAAGTTCTTTCTGTGACTTCAACTAGTAAGGAACTAGGCTGGAAATGTGCCACAACTTCTGTTTCCAAAGCCAGTCCATTGACCTGCGCTTGTGATAGTGGTTTTAGGATTTATCCTCACTTTGTTTGTATTCATATTCTCCTGTTCATACAGACTCTGTGAGCAATGAACTTCAAAGTAGCTTCAAACAGTGGAAGGATGGCATCAGTCTTTTACAATTTGGGCAAGTCCTAAATGTGCAGTAATTGTGCATTTGAAATGAATGTATTATTGCACTAACAGAACAACTCACTAGTGTCTGGCTGTCTCTTTGCTTTTTTTCCCACTGTTTCTTGTAGATCAAAGTACAGAATTCTTTCTATTTTGGATCTTCTTGGAAGCCCATGTAGTGGATTGACAACCCTAATATGGAGCTGATCAAATCCTACTGAAATAAATCTTTCTGGTGTCCTCTGCAGTGTTAGGGATACATATTAATAGAATGGAGAAAGGAAAGCTTGATGTAAAAGTTAAAAACTCTGATGTCTGTGGAACAAGCCCATTTATACAGACAGATAATTCATACTTATATTTAACAATGATATGACAGGTGGTACAAATGGTCCCAACTGGAATGTAGAAGACAGCTCTGACTTTGGAGAGGTGATGATCTGGCACAGCTCTCCAACAACAACAACAACAACAACAACAACAACAACAACAACAAAAAAAAAAAGGAGATGCACAATCAAATCAGTTTTGAGGAACTTAAATGAGGAACTTAGATGCATTAAAAGGGATTGCTTGAGATACTGCTTGAAACAGAATGAGGGCCAAGAATGCCTTTCAGCATTGTATTCTTATTTTACACATACATCAGCAGTGCTTGGATGGACAAAAGGCTAATAATGGAAATTGATTCATTTGTACCTGCTAAAGAAAGCTCTTATGGGGCACAGGAAACTTTCTTCCAGCATTTTGTAATTTTGATCAGGGATACTTGGAGCATTAATCAGGTTGTAAGTTATGAAGGATTTACTGTCCTGCAAAGTTGTGTTATGTAAATGTGAAGTTCTGTCAAGTTGCATTTACCTCAGTTGCATTCACCTCAATGTAGACATCAAATTGCATCACATGAATGCTTTGGCCCCACCTCAGATGACTCATTCTTCTTTTATATAAAAAGTTCAGCTGACTTTTCTTTTCCCGTCTCACCCATCTTAGCATGACAAAATCAAAAAACGACAAAAACCATTTCAAATTTGTGTTTCAATTTTCCAACACATCTATGACATTTTCAGTGGTAAATCAGTACCTCCTCCCTTTTATATTTTCTCCAGGTGAACTATTTAAATGAATATAATACTGTAAACTAACTTTCTCCCCCAGAAGTTTTGCTACCCAGGACACATGGTGCCTGGGACCTTACCCTTTATTAGTAATATGACTCCAGTGGTGCTTAGGTGGATGAATGCAAAAGGACAATTAATGCAATGATTTTAATGCCTGACTCCCTTTCCCTCACTTCTTGCAGGTCATCCAAGCACACCCAGCAGTCTCACTGTGTTTGAACAGATGAAGAAACTCCAAGAAGCAGTGAGCCAGAAAACCAAGCTGGAGATTGGGGATGTTGTCAGGGTCAGAGGCCACATCCGAACCTATAGGCAGCAAAGAGAAATTCAAGCTTCATGTTTTTGTGAGTGTTATGAATCTGTGACATATGTAACTAAGATGTCTGAATCTGTGAAAATATCTGAGCTGTATGTAGTTAATTGGATATTTTCCACTTTATTTTCTGGCATCTCATTTTTCAAAGGATTTTCATCTGTATATCTTTATTTCAATTGTAGCAGCATAAGGTTAGAAGACACACTGTATAATGTGTGAGATTAGATTGCCTGTAAATGAGGCATTCCTGGAAAAAACTGTAGAAGCTGATGAGCATGCATACAAGAATACTGTGCAGATACTGTCGTTGGGTGTCTGCAAGAGTGATTTGCTCTTCAGATTCCTCTGTGTTGAAGTAGAGCAGCCAAAGCCCGTGGGAAGGGAGCTGGTGCCCTTCTGTGTCCCCCTTCACCAAGGGGGCTGGGGGCTTTGGAGAAGCGGCTGCCGTTTGTCACAGCCTGTACAATCCATTCCTTGGGCAGGCAGCAGCATATGGGCAGTGTCCCACTGGAGCCTGGCTTCTCCTAAGCTCCCTGGCTCTGCAGGGTGAGGGAGAAGTGTTCCTCAGGCACAGATTTGCATGCAGGTGCTGCGTCTGTGTCTGACAGCTCTGTGGGCAGCAGGGCTCTGCAGCCCACTGCTTACGCTCTAGGAGCTTCCAGTTACATAACTTCTTCTCAGTTCCGTGTCTGTGCTGTTGTGTAAGAGTTGGTTTTCCCCAGTGAGATCTTTCAGAGATAATGCCGAAGTTATTTCTTTAGTGAAGAAAAGCCTGTCTTTTAAAAACGCTGCTAAAGTCAGATAGAAAGTCTAGATTTTTCAGCTCTAGCTAAAATTTGCAAGGGAGTTCAGCCCTCCTTTCCAGACAGAAGATTTATGAGTATATACAACCCATTCATGGGTTGGTAATAATACCAAAGAGAGCCATGCAATTCAAGTAGCCTCTAAATTGCTTTCACTTTGGCCCAAATAAAGCTCCTTACTATGTGTTAACTTCATTTAATGGATAAAGACTGCTGAAAGGTAAAATAGAGATCATAAATTCTGGTTAAATAAGTTGTCAGACAAAAGCATAATCAGTAATGCACCACAACAGGCCATTTTACCTCCTTGTAAACTGTAAAAGAAGGATTGGCCTTTGTGGTTTTGTTTTTATGAAAACCACAGTGAAAAAAATTTGCCAATTTAATGCTGGCTGTGAAGCTCTTCAGCGCTGCCTCAGGTTAGCTTGCTTAAAAAATTGTATGGCAGTCCTGGCCAAGTCTACGTGTTCTCATTGCCTCTCCAGATAAAGTGGATGATCCTGTGTGTGATGTGCAGATTTCAAGAATGCTGGAGCTCCCCTGTCTCTATAGAGAAGTTTATGATAAACCTTTCAAGGGCCCTGAGGAAACACAGAGGTAAATGCAGTATCCAGACTGCTCCTGGGGCAAAGTGTGGGATATTATGATTGTTTACTTCTTGTTGTAATAACTCTGGAAAAAAATAGAACAGGGCCTGACTGTGATTTAGACTGCAAAAATATACAGTAGCAGTCTGCTTTTCTCCCAAATAATTGGTGATCCTTACAGATGAGCTACCTGTCCATGATCTGAGGAAAGAAATATAATGCTGAACTAAAGTGTACATTAGGAAGGAAGTAAAATACTGTGTACAGACATCTAGTGAAAAAAGATGGGGTTTTGAGCAAGATTTGGGGCTGAGGACAGCAGAGAGGATGGAGAAGTATCCTTGTCTGATGTTGTTTTATGTGTTGCTTTGATGTGTAAGGTTAAGGAGCTATTCCACTGAAATGCTCTCCTGCCTTTGTAATTATCAAATCACAAATACATGATCTCAATAACCTGAGTCAAACACCCACTCCTGTACTCAGTGTCAGGGTAGCTGGATGCTTACTGGGAGGCCTTGTGAATGTATTGTGATTTCAGAGACTGCAGATCCTAACATCACAAAACTGCAACAACAAATGATTGAAGAAGAGCAGTTTAATGTTTATGCATATAAAAATGTTCTAATTAAGGATTTAATTTGAAATTCTTTAAGGACAGTAAAACATCTTTTGACTTTTGAAACCAATCTAGTGGACTGACTTTAAGCAATTGTTCTAAAACCCACTTCTTGCCTTTTGACATGTTTTTTGTATCCTTGTAGTGGCCTGGAGGGTCAGAGTTTCTCAATCCATATGCTGCATGAGAAAGTGCAAGGCTTTCTATTAGAAAACAAAATTCAGACCTTTTACCAGCAGGAGTTGGAGACAGTTGATTCTTTGGTGTCTCTGGCTGGTGTGCATCTACCCAGCCCCAGCTGTGAGGAGGTGAGTGAATGCACCTGTTCCAAGTTTTTAGTGGGGGGAAATTAGACTGTGTACTTTTTAAAAGCATAAGCACATAAGAGACTGGTGTCTTCACAGGATTCAAAAACCACTAGTGCTTTAGCTTTCTGCATGAATTATTTATAGAACTTGAGGAAATGTTGTTACTTTAGACATATAAAACTGGGCTGAAAAAAGTCATGTAAGAACATTCAGTTATTAGGAGTAGTCCTGTGTTAGGGCTGAGCAATCTTACAGCCTGCAACAGTCACTGCCTTATTTAGATTTGTAGATAGTAACAGTGTCAGAAAAAGGGATCCCTTTAAGGTGCTTGAGTTCTTTGGGACAGATGTTTGAGATCCTGAATCTGATCAGGAGAAGGGAGCACAAAGAGCACAAAGTCTTTGTCTTGTTTCTCATTTGAAGCTCAATACATCAGTAGAGGTGCAGCTTTCAAGAGGAGGCTATGAGTGGATGAACAGTGCTCCCTGCTACATGTTTGTCACATTGGAAATCTCCACTTGTGAAAGGCCATGATTGAAAGGATGAGAAGGTGGGATTAAACTGAAATCAGTTTACAGGCAGCTGCATGTAACCAAACTATTAAGAAACTTTCCAATGAGTTAGTAACCTCTTGATCAGCTGCAGAATGGGAAATAGAACAAACACCATTTTGTAAAATGGCTTTATATTACTCTGTATTAGTTGGATAAATTACAAACCAGATTCTCAGCTGGTATGAAGTGATAAATTTCTGCAAAACTAACAGTTACATCTTTTACCATGAAAGCAATGGCAACTGAAACTTAAGCTGGATTGTTGTGATTCACTTTTTTACTTTTTGCTTTTCTCAAGAGAAATAAATCCCTGGCAGTCATTTTCACTGCCTGATTTTGATGTGCACTGTAATGTTAAGTGTTATGTTATGTTGACTTCTAATGTTTGTTTAATTCTTAAGAAACACAAACAAAACAACACAAAAACCAGTCCCTTGCAAATGAGGTCAAATACTAATGAAAAGTAGCTCTTTTCTGGTTGGCCTTGTTGAACAGCTGCTGATAGCTGTTCTTGATAGCCGGGTTGGGGGGGGTTTTTTGTGGTTTTTGGTGGGTTTTTTTTGTTTTTATTTAAGGCATTTTTTCTGATTTGCTTGAAAGCAAACATTGATATTACCACTAACAGGAGCTATTCTCATTTTAGACAGAAAAGTTTGATAGTAGATTATCCAACAAGCCACCCAGTACTTTCTAAACTAGCTGGAACAGTATTAAAAGCTCCCAAACACTTTACATTAAAGGAAGTTGTGGCCATTGTGTCGATACTGGAAGCATTTATTGGAAGACCAAGATAAATAATTTACAAAGCCATTTAAAGTAGGAACTGGTGCAGAACAAACACAGAAAGACTGAAAAAAACCTCCAAAAACCTCAATTCAATCGAAACACCCACCAACCAAAAAAAAACAAACCTCAAAAACCCCAAACCAAGAAAAACAATGTAGCATCAGTATCGTTAGCAGTCATGAAGAGCTATCATAATAATTAATAGTTGCTCCTGACCCTGATGCAAGGGTGTGAGTATATGTCCCAGGAATCTGGGAGCAGAGATGCTTATTTAGAAATTGCAGTTCTCCCTATTGTCCTTTCCTATTAATTTCTTGCAAAGAAGGTTATGTGTTCTTGCATAAGAAAGGACCTGCAGTTGTCAAGTGGCATGAGTGCCTTAAGAGGAGTGCCTAGTAATGCTCTGGAAATGCATTTCTTTGTTCCTCTACTACCTCTCTAGAAGATGTCACTTTTCATAATTGGCAAAGGGTCAAGTACCCAGTTCTAACCACAAAAGTAAGTGTAATAGATCTGATTTCTGTCCCTCTTCCTTTCTTTTCTCTTCAGTAGTCTTTTGTTTCGCACTGCCCTCAAACCAAGAGGATCAGTGGTGCTGCTGATGTGTAATGATGTTATTTTGGGCCTATTTGGCAAGGCAGGAGCTAAATGAGCTGACTCAGCTAGTTAGGCCATGTCACAATATGCACACTTGTTCACTTCTTGCACTTTTCCTGGATGTAAAAGGATGAGTTATTTGGATGTATAGCTATTTTTTATCCTGATTCCAGTGTTCTAGAGCACAAGTTGCTGTTAAACTTTGTTTCCTTTGTCTTCCTTTCCCTGTGACCCTAGAAGATGTGGTGCACCCCCTTCATCTCTCTCTCAACTTTTAAAGTACTTGCATAGTGTTCATCATAGTGGGAGGGAGTCTCCCCATGGAATGTTTTCTCCAGGGAGGTGATGAGCTGCTGTGGAGTCACTGCAGTGGAGTGGAGCAGAGGGTGAAGATGGAAGGAGGTAGCTGGGATAGTTTGAGGTAGGCAGCATCTCTGTGTTCCTTTTCAGCATTACTGTGTAGCTGAGCCCTGTCCACATCCATGCATGTCTTTGTATACCTCGTTCCAGTCCTGATGCCTCCCTGGCAGTGCAGTTTTCTGCCCCTCTAGAATAAATTTCCCTCTAGCAGATGCATATGGCAGAACTGAAATAATTTCCTCTTCTCAGACATATACTAAGGAAAATTTAATTTTATAGTCTATAGATGATGAGGAAGAGACTTCAACTACTTTTTAAAATAGTTAAAAATTAACAAATCTTCTATGAGTTTTAAAGCCAGTGGAGCTTTAATTTGCATAACCAGCATCTCTAAGCTGTAGCCTTTTCCTTATCCATTAAAACAAATGACTTTTGGGGCTGGAGGGGTGGGTACCAGAAGGAAGAATACAAGTAAAACAAGAATAAGTAATTTTGTGCCTAGAGAACCTCCAGAGTGTACTTGCTGGACTTTGGCAATTATGTTTGGCAAATGGACAAGCTTTTGGTTCCTTTTTAAAGAAAGCTACATGTGAACTGGATCCGTCCTGTTTCTGAACTGGATTAAATGCTTTAAACCAGCCAGTCTTGAACCATTTTTCTGCCCTTCTGCCATGCATAAGCTATAGTGTGTGCTATTTTAGTGCTACCATTCCAGTTTGTGAATGTCACTGGCTTGGACACGTAACGTGAGTTGTGCTTTCCGGAGGGTGCTGTTTGTACTTCTCTCGATTTGAATATTATCTCAAGGTCAGCAACAAGAAGTAGTTAAAGCAGGGAGTTTTATGGTGTTGTTCACACTGCCTGTGGCCACCCTGTACATTGTACTGTAGGTGTAACACAGTTCATTGTAAGTTCTTGATGCAGTGTGCTTGTCTTTCTGCCTCTTGAGGAAGCTTCACTGCTGCTTTAAATATGTATATTGCAAAGCTTATTATAGGGCTTCAGGACTGACATGTCCAGGATCACTATTACTAAAATTGTCACCTGCCTAAACCCAGGATTAAACATTACATGAGAAACTGCAAAGCATGATTCCATGAGTAGAATCACTTGTGTGGTTATACCAGGAAACTTTAACACCATCAGGGTGTGATTCATAATGAGTCAAAGGTTACATATTTCCAGTGTTTTGAACAGACTCACTAATTCCTGCACCGCTTCATTCTTTGACCTATTATTGATTGTACAGAGAATTTGTCTTGTTTTAAAGATCTGAGAATAACTGGTTGCCCAGCACCAGCCCACTAAGCTGTGTGAGGCCTATCAGATGGAAGATATTGATTAAAGTACCAACTTAATTCTGGATACATAGATTCTTCTGTTGGCTTTGCTACAGAGCCCTTGGCTGGTCTTGGGAGTGAGGGTAATGATAGCAAAATTATTATTTAATGGCTATCTCAGGATACACACACACACGACATGCTTTGCAAAACACATGACTGATACTTAAATGCTCCTGTGTTTGGATGTACTGTTTAATTTATTTGTAAAGGAACTGGTTTGGAAGAGAGGGGGAAGACCATGCTGTTACTGCTTCAGAGAACCTGAAATGGTGCACCCTGAAACTAAGGCATGCCCAAGGGGGGCACTTTCCAAAAGGAGGTGTGAACATTGTGAGAGGTATTGGGGAGGAGTACTACTGACTTGTGAATTTGCAGGATGAGATGCTGGAGTTACTTTGGGTGGACCAAAAGAGCAGACTAAGCAATTTTAGACTGTGTTGACAAAGAAACTTAGTTGCTGCTTTACCCAGAGGAATGGAGAGGAGGAAGCATGTTCTAGAGCACGCTAGGAAAAAACTCCTAATTTTTCCTGTCATTTTATGGTAATATTAAACACCAATAATATATAATATTAATATATTAATATATATAATATTATATTATTCAGGTGGGCAGGAGTCCTAATTTATTTTTCAGAAACAGTCCTTCTGCCATGGAGCCCTTTTCCTTGGATTCTGCAGCATATATGAGAGAGTGCTGATATGTAGCAGCTGCTTACTTATAATAAGGCCTCGCAGCTTTCACTCTGTCAATGCCTTGACTTGCATTCTTAGTGATTCTGTTTCAGTATCCATCCAGGCTGAGCTGTGTGTCAGTTCACACAGAGTCTGTTTTTAATTATCTCCCTTTTCTGTCAGGATTTCAGTGGTAAGCCAAACTGAATAATTATTGTGCTTCTTTGGAAATATTTTTATCTTTTTTTCTCCCCAAATGTTTGCTTTCACATTAAAAATTGATCAGAGTCTTGAGCTGGTTGCTTTGCTAGCAATTTCTTACATTCTTGGGGATTTATTACTGCATTTGAGGGAGAGGCAAAGTCTCTTCATTTTACATATGGCTATAAGAATGTGCTTTTCCTTGAGCAAATAGTCACTCTTCACTTAATCCTTCCTGCTGCATTTAATGTTTGTTCCTTCAGTTCATCAGAAGAGGCACAATGAAGAGAAATACCATAGTGGTATTAATGCTGTGACTGGAATGATGTCCAGATGTATGGCCAAGTTTGTAATTAGAAGTAGAGTCTGTTGTTATCCAGATTGATGGCTGTGGTGGACAGGAGGACAGACAAGGTTCAGGCACTGAATCCTTCAGTCTGAAGCAGGGAAAACTGAACTAAGAGCCATTGTTCTGTGTTAATTATCTTGAAGTATTAGGCAATTACTTTTTACTGGTGATTTGAGAGGAAAAAGAGAGTTAGCTGTTTTGGGACTGAGAGAGAGATGTGATTATGGCCTGCTGAAATACTGAGGGTTAGCTGGAGGAACAGGATGCAGAAACTTGTGATGCATGCTAACAGCAATATCCCTATTGGATCCCTGAACTATTCCCACTTAGGTACAGCAGCTTCCAGGCTGTTGGAGTGTCACTTAAGAATTGCAAATGGATTGAATGAATGTTTTGTGAAAAGGTATTCTTCCTTTGCTCCTCTGGTGTCTGTTTCACATATTCATGTAAAATCTTTCTAGTGCATGGTGGTTGCCTGCTTCACTCCCAAGGCTTCTGAGCTGTGTCTGGTGAGTGAAGTAGGATACGTGAAGTCTGATACTTTCGTTCAGAACAGGGTGGGAGCATTTATGCTGATAGTTGAAGGAACGGCTTAGCAAATCTTGCTCTGGTTGCTCTGGTGTGGTTCTAGTTTTCACATGTTGGTTTGTGGGAAGCAGTTTAGCTCCCTTCTCAAAGAAAACCACAGGGAGCAAGCACAGTGTGCTCCCAACAGATGAGAAAACAGCAATTGGGGAACTGAAGCAATCTCTATAGATAAATGGGAGGTTGAAGGACACAGTAGGACAGATGGAGATGGAGAAGAGTAAATCATAGTCTTGCTCTTATCTACCCACACTTTCCCCTCTCCACAACTAATTATTTTCTTCTACTTCACTAGCTGTCATTCCACTGTCTTAGCTCTGCTCTACTTCCAAACAAACCTTGCTTTTCCCTGCTGTGTTTTTTTTCCCCTCCCCTTCCTTCCTTCCTTCCTACTTTGTTAGATGTGTCCCAAACACGGAACCCTGTATTCTAAATAACCTCAGTTATGGACTTCCAGGCATACTGTTCTCCTTTCACGAGAAACTAATTTCCACCTACCCTCAAATCTGAATCCTTTGTTTCCTAATTTCGTATACCTGTCTTAATTTCTTGCATGCTCTTTATCCTTTCATTTCATTAGGCTATGGAGAAGCTCCTGAGAGCATGGCCAGAATGTTTGTAAAAATTTGGAAACAAAGGGGGCAAGAAACAAATACTGGTTTTGTCAGTTTTCTCCTTTCCCTGAATCCAGGAGATGGGAATGCAGTCCTCAGCACTTGGATATCACCTCAGAAAACACTGACTTTCCTATGTTCCTACCCTTATTACCAGGAAAAGTCTGGAAGTGAACAAAGCTTGATTAACAAAAAAGTCAAATGATCTGCAAGCATCACAAGTCTATTCCAAAAAAGAGTTCTTGGTACATCATCAAATAGCTACTAATCACAAAGGAGGCAGTTTAGAGATTGTGATTCCTTAAGAATGGCACAAGTGTTTGGGTTTTGTTTAAAGCTCAGGAATATTGGTTATTTAATACATAACAGATATGACTTGTTAATTACTAAATGAAGAAAAATATGCAACAAAATTCATGTCAAAGAGGACCTAAAGTCCTCTTCCTCTTGAAAGCATGTGGAGCTTTTGCTGGTAACTTTGGTTGAGCTGAGATTTCTCACCATCTGATTGATTCCTTTCTTCCCGTCCAGGTGAAGTCAAAAAGTAACTCCAGTTCCAAAAGGATTCACAGTGTTTTTAAGGAAGCAATAAAGATGCTACAAGAAAAAGGAGTGGTTTTCCAGAAACCTAGTAGCTCCAAGGACTTATACCATGTAAGGAACTGAGCTGTGGTTGCGAACAAGTTCAGTGGTACGACTTTCATAATCAGTAAAAACAGTAAAAATATTGCAGAAATAGTAGAAATGTTTCAGAAGGAGAAGCTGGACATCCAGGTGCTCTCAGTTTACTCAAAAGTTTTACCTGCAGCTTACTTCACTGTTGGTTTTACCTCTGTATCGCCCCCATGTTGTTCCAAGTTCTGTCTGTATTCACTGGGTTGCCAAACTGCTCTGATCCAGCTGAGCTCACTGAAACCTGGGGCCTGGGACAGTTCTCCTTATCAAAGTGGGTTCAAGCTCGGTGTTCCACTGAGTCAGTCACCCTCCTTTGGGTCAGACTTAGTTGTATCATGTTCTTCACCTAACTCATGGATGCTGCTAACAGTAGTAAAAATAATGCCTGAAGATTTGACATTCGTTGTTAGTCTTCGAGACAGCACAAAATGCAGAGTGTAGTTATGACAGCTTAGAATACACCATGGCATTGGATTGTTTTTCAACAGTTTCTTCTTTTTTCTTCAGGTGACTGACCATGATAAGGAGCTGTTTAAAGTGACCCTTGATGTGATTAAAGAAGACTGTCGAAAACCCAGGCGTAAGTAGCAGAGTGATCAAGCTCTGATGAGCTGGTGCTGATATACTGATGACAATACCTCCTCCTGCTGCTGGATTGGGTATACTGCTTGTCCTTACCCTTGAACTCGAGCGTTTGCTGGTGTAGCCAGCCAGTATAGCAACCAGCATGAGCGCAGGAGCAGCTTCCTGTGAGCATGGAGAGAGAAAGAGCAGGTGTGCCCAGCAGGAAGCAAACCTCTCCAATCTGAAATAAGCAGCCATTATCTTAGATCTATATCTTTTGAGAATACTTGGATTTTGGGAGGAACCAAATGTGATGAAGTCAGGTCACCACCTAGCAGTTGTTGCTTTGCACTCTGGAGAAGTAGCAAATCTTGCTGGTTCAGTTTCTACAGGGTAGTTGACACAAAAGTGACCGTGCAGAAAGGTGAAATCCCCGCCCCCTTTAAGTCAACAATAAAACTTGCTTAAGTCAGTAGGATATTCTCTGTAGATTTTAAGCTCAGGTAGAGCTCAGGTGGTTTTTCTTTGTAGTTATGGATTTCAGTGGAACAAAGTCTACTTCTTTTCAGATAATGTGCCTCAGGTGGCTTCTGAGTTATCCCTGTCCCTCAAACCTATTGTGTCTTATTGCCATAGTGACAACTTGTTCTTGACTTGAATGCCTGCTAATTACACAAGTACATTGCTACAGAGTGTCTTTCAGTTCACGGGATAGAATGTGTCAGCAGGGATCACTTGCTGCCGGATCGCAGCTATTTGTGGGATAGAACGTGCTTTAGTACAGAATAAATGACTGACTGGAACACAAGGCACAAAATCTTAAATTGCTCATATCTCTATACTGTCATAACTACAATAGCACTTGTAGGACCTGGTGTACAATGGTTAACCTGCAGTGAAAAAAGGCTGAGGCAATATCGAGTTTAACTGTCTATCTTAAGAAGGGGTACAATTGTAGACAAGGTCTTGGTAGAAGATGTTACTACTGGGCATGCAGGTTAATATGGGCTTGTTTGCCTGAGGCTGTTTCAGTGCAACAAATTAGTGTATCACATTGTTTTATTGCCTTTTGTCCAATTAACAAATATAAACATCATTTCTCGAAGAGTCAAATCATTCCTTTGCTCATTTTATACATCAGCTAGTTCTCCTGGTAGCCTGCTTTTTTTATATAACTGTGCCACTATCAAGGCCAGAACCTCTATACACTTGACAGAGGCACTGGTTGACTGCCTCCTGTTTGTTCCCTTCTTGTGCATTGTCACATTGGTAGAGTACTCTGAGATCCATGAGAAGCTGGGAAGTTCTTTAGGTCAGGAAAAGTCAACAGCAAAGAGTATTTATAGATCAGTCGCAGAAATTACTTTGAAGAGTCCTGAGTCCTCAAAGCCATGTTTAAAATTAGCAACTGTTTTACAAACCCTCTTGTTCTCCTTGAAGCTTTCCCTCCCCATACTTAGCTTCCTGCTGTAAAGAGGACAATTTCCAGGTCAGTGTCCCTTTGCTGTTTTCCAGAAGGACCATTTCAATGTCCTGGTCATTGGCAGTAGAAGCAAAGCCAAGAAGCTTCAATCGAAACCACCAGGGCACGGCGGGTATTTGTTGTCAGTGGATGATGCAAGAGCGCGGAGCTCAGCGCGGCTGCCGGCCCCCCTCTGCTGGCGGGAGCACGATCCCAGCCGCCCGCGTGGCTCCCAGGGAGAAAACAAGGACGTGGACATTCACCTCTAGGGCTTTTGCTTGTTTGTTGCAAGAAATTCCTACCCGTTTTCCCCCAAGAGTAATAGTAATCTTCCATGACAAGAAGGATGATTTATGATAAATCAAACCCTTCTCTCCAATGAGTTACTTCTCTGCTAGTTTTCCAGGCAACGCCTTGCCCCTCTGCTTTAGTTGTGACACATTCCCAGGCCCAACCCTGAAAGTTTCAGCTGTCTGAAACTATTGTACAAATTAAAAAAAAAAAATCTTAAGTGTGCCTACTCAGAGCTGCACAAGCCCTGATCAGCAATATGACCACATGAAAATCCTAGTCCTTGGCTCCACTTGCTCCTGATATTAAATGCACTCATGAGAGACCACCACTGTGAGTCCATCTAGAAACTTAATATAGCCAGGCAGCGCATTTTGACTCCAGACTGAACTGCAAAATGGATTTGGTTTCTGTTTTGTTTGTTTCTTTGTTTGTTTTATAAATTGTCTCTGTTTTTAGGCTTAGATCAGGCTAATTAATGGTAGAGAGGACAAAAACCAGAGCCGCTTGAAGTTAAATTTATCAGAATGTACCCTATGTGAGACATCTGCAGTGGGCAAATGATAGTTGTTCCATAACTCTGTCCCCTCTGATGCTGGTTGTCAGGCAGGACAGTTAATCACAGCCTGGCTTGCCTCAGCTGCTGGACAAAAGCAAGAACCCAGGATGTCAGTGAAAGAGGGACAGGAGTGTTTTGGGGTTGCTTAATCATTGTCCACGCCTATAGCTACCCCAAAGTGCCATTTTCCACCAGCATCTAGGGGGAAAGTACACATTGTACTGTTAGGTAACACTTGAGTCATTAATGTAATTCATTGAGACTTTAGTTACTCTAGATCAGGGATGGGCAATTTGACCTTCATATGACAAACCTATGACAAATGCAAAGTGCAGCTGCCCATTTTGTTCACAACAACAGTCAGTATGACCAGGTAGAGGCATTGTTCTTTCCTCTGCAATTACCTCTCCCAGGGTGGTGGACACATTTCTGGCTATCAGCCACAAAGGTCTTTTTATCATGCTGGATACTTCTGAAGAAGTATTTCTGCTTGACTCACAGCCTAGTCAGAATTAGGCTGAACTGTTTATTTACCCCTATCTACCAGTGATTTTTCTCAGCTGGTTCTAAGGCAGCTCTGGGGCTCAGCAGATTCTAGAGTAGAGAATAACTGAAAAAACCAATGGCAGCCACAACAAAATATAGGGCCCTGCCTGGCCCACGGCAATTTCTCAGTACCCCTATCAAACTTGCCTTGCATCACGTGAGCTAAGGAGAAAGAAAATAATTTGTGCTGATGTATCTGATCTATGCCTGTTTTCCATTGTTAGCCACTGGGAAGAAATGTGTTGTGAACTTCAGCACTTGGGGGACTGGGAGCTTGCAGCACTGATGATTAGTGGGTTACAGGGTTTGTTGGAGGAAATTATGACTGGGACAGCTTCAAACAATGCCCCACCTGGCACAGAATAGCTGTGTGCAGCCGTGAGGGACCTCTGTGCTTCCCCCTAGAAAAGGGGGTTATTTTAAACTTCTGTTCTCTTGTACATTGCAGGGATAATTCCACCTAAAAGGAGATAAAATCTGATACTGGTGTTCCGCGACTTTCTACTCCCATAATTGTCGGGGTATGCAGCGGGGCGGGGATGGGATCGCACTGCGAGGTGAATGCAGTTGCAGTGCAGCAGTTTTTCCACAAGATGCCAGCGTTGGGCCAGCGGTTACAGGCCCTGGCCGTGCACCTCCCTGCTATGCTAGGGGGCTGTGAAGTTGGGTCTCAGAAAAATGACTTCTATTTGGTTCCTTCTAAAGTTGCAAAAACTGGATGGCCTGCGCAGGTGGACAGGGGAGGTCCTTACATTATTAAACTCTTCATCAAGTTGTAGTGAATGAGCCTTGTATGTTAAGAGTTGGCAAGACTGAATTATCTTTCACCCTCACTACTACTGTTACAGCCCTGACACTTCTCAGAAAAGTCACAGGGAACAGCTGATAATTGGAGAACTGTAGGCACAGACAGGATCTCTTTCTTCTGAATATGCACATGTCTGCTTTGGTATCTAGGGCTCTGGGATTTTCATGACTGATCTGTATTACGATAGTTCAAAAGAGACAGTTAGACTGAAGTCTTTCTTCCATGCCTGGCTGCATTTTTCTTTTTTCTGCAGATGCTGAAAAAGGCTGCCATTTCCTTCATATCCTGAGTTGTGTTCGGCAGAGCTACAACCCTTCTCTGGATGAAGTGGTGATGCACCGTGTCTTGGAGCTACTGGAGAGTAACAGTGATGTAGTCAGCACTATGGAAGGTTATTTTATGGTATTTTAAAGAGAAAAGATAAGAAAGAGAGGTTGTGAGACTGTGAGAAGCTGTCATTAGCTGTTATAATCTAGATAGCAGATAGAAAAGAGCCTTCTGATTCTCCAAAGACTGTTTTTGTCCAGCTTCAGAGAAGTTGTTTAAATACTTGATTGAATATTCTTGCTGACTTCCTTGCTATTCCTAGTGAAAGATGTATCAAACTGATTCTGGACATTCTAATCTAGCGGGTGAACTGGAAAAGAAACCAGGCTCTTTCCTTGGAGTAGGATGAGGCATTGGCCATCCTCACATCTGCATCCAGTGGGCCTAAAGAAAAGTCACTGCTCAAGATCACTGTTTACAGCAGTGGTCATCTCACGAGGTATTTTTCTGGCTTAAAGACTGATCTTGCGAGCTTTCATATGGTCACAGCTGTGGATCTTTCTGTTTATGTGAACTTCTTAACACCTAGAGAAAGGACACACAAACAGAAGGATTTGCCTGTCCTTCCTGGCAGGGCTGGTGCATCTTTGTCTGTAAATATGTATTCCTCAATCTGGAAAGCCTTCCCACTACTAAAGCAGTCCTCACCTTTCTCTGTAAAGTAATATCCAGGAATGGGGTCCTGCATCCCTTCCCCATCCTGCAGCCTTGCCCACTGGTTGTCAAGCATGTCTGCATTCCTCTGTGTTCCCATCTGGGCTACTGATGTCTGTTGTTGTGGTTTCTCTTCAGACCAGAATTCTCAAAATCAGCTACTGTTTTGCTGTTTCAGTTGCTTCCTACATCACAAATGGTAAAACATAAATTAGATGCTTTGCAAAAGAAAATACAGAAGCCATTGAGACCCAGTATAACCTCCTCTGCCTGTTGCCTTTTGTGTCTTTTATTCTTTTTCACTTTTGTGGTAAAATAGTACCCATATCTGTGCTTGCAGAAGAGCACAAGACATGCAAGATGTTTGATCTGGAATAATCACAACTCTGTTATGTGCAACAGTTAAAAAGCAAAGTTAATATTTATCCTTAGAGAGGGCTTGCTGCTGCAGAGGCTCATCTGTTTAATTAATCTGTTTAATTTATGGTGTGGAGGTGAGACCTTTAACTTGAAAAGAGTACAGAAGATTGAATTTATCTTTCTTTCCTCTGTAACAGTTCAAACAGCAGGCTCTCAGGAGGCAGCTGTAGTGGTGAAGCCCTATAAGGATTGACATAGCAGGGAAAAATAAACCATATGCATGAGGAAAGCCAGTGAGTAGCCCCATGTGTGCCAGCTCTCTGGTTTGTTATATTATTTGCCTCCCTCCAAGCTCTGGCTGTAGTGAGATATAGGCTAAGAGAAAGGCATGACAAAATATTTGGCATTTGCATTCAGAGGCCCGTGGAAAACTCTGGCCTTAAAGAGATGGTAAGTTTGTTCGTAGTGGAGAACTGTGTATGAATGATTCATTTGCTGCGTATTCCCTACTTGCTGCAGGACTCAAGAGTTGGTTTCCTTACAGGTTTCCCTACTCCTCACATTGCTGCTCTGCTCTGAGTCAGGTACCTTCTAGTCAGATCTTAATATGGGCCCTGAACAGGTGCTGAAGGGATGTACCTGTGCAGAAGGAAATAGAAGAGGATTAAGGAAGATTTGTAGAGTGTTCCCCACTCCCTCCCCCGTGCTCTGAATATGTCTGTAAATTAGGAAAAGAAGGCAGATTCTGAGTGAAGTGGTAATGAGGGGAATTGAAACTTTAATTTATGTTTTGGAGAAGATCTGGTTGGCCACTGGGGAGATTTGCTTTTTAAATTCCTGCTCTGATTATTGATCAGTTTGACGTGATGGTTAAAAACAAGGGCTATCTATGGAAGAAGTAGCTTGGAATACTGATTCCTAAATTCAAATTCACTTCAGGAATTGCCCACAATCAAGCAGTACATATGGTTAAGTTGCTTATTTGGCTTGAGTTTGAGAATATTTTTAAGAAAAGTACAAGGTGTTTCCAGACCATGTGGAAGAGCATGGCATCTAATTTAAGAGACTGGCTTAGCTGTTTTCTTGAAATGTTCTGTATTAGCAGAAACTCATTTTGCTGGGAAAGGGTTAAAGGAGCTGTGCTAGCTCAGTGGGAAAGGTGATCTCCTCTCTTAAGTTAGAAGAAAGACCCTGGTTCTCCTGAGGATGACAGCTGAGTGTGTGGGCTGGATGAGTTCTGGGAGGAAAAGAGAGTTTGGAGATCATGTTGCTCTTTAGGATATCTCTTTAAAGTAAATTCATACCAAAATAGGATTACATCTTTGGGCTTTGCAGTTTGTATAGTTACACGTGCAAATTCTGTTGCCTCCAACTCTGAGACTGCACTTCCTGTGTTTTAGATGTGTTTCTTTGTGTAAAGTTTGCCTAAAATCCCTGTCCACCGATTTTCTGTGCTTGGAGGTAGAAAGGACAGATACTTGTGTCTGCATCAGTCCTGCCCCTGTTGCAGTTCAAAAGCACGGAACAACTGCAAAGCCTCAGAGATGAGGTGGAAGGAACTTATCTCAGGAAACACAGGTAAGTTATTCTGGAAAGAACCTGTCCTTGGAAGTTTTTAAGTTGATCCTTGCTGGGAGTGCTCAACTCTTGTGATGGAGGGTGTGTTCCAATGGTGTTCGCTCCCCAAGAACAGGAAAAAGGGATTTTTCTCAGATGAGTTGTCTCAGGGAAGTAAGGGAGCCTACAGTTTTTACAAGAGTGAAAGGTTAAGCTAAAGTTAATGGAGGAGCCTAGATTTAAGCTACACAGATTCTGACTATCTGAACAGAATAGTTGTGTCTTAAGCTTGCATGCTTTATTTTTTCCACAGTAGCCACCCAGCCCAGGTTAACACTTAACTCTGGTTGAGAGCATTCCCTCCTGCACCTACAGGGAATACAACATGCACATGCACAGCAGTACCCCGAGGAGCTGTGGGAGCACAGAGCTCACTGTAGGCTGATTTACCCATTCACTCAGTATCTCTACAGTGTGCTTCTGTGACAGCAGTCTAGACATACCCATGTTGGTATAAGTCACCTTTATGTAAGTCTAACTACACACACTAGGGCTTTTACTGCGAGTAAACTGTCTCTCTGTTTAAAGATCATATCCGTAACCAACAGAGTCATATCGTGCACACTGTTAAAATTCTTAGACCACACCTACAAAATATTGTGCAGAGCATTCAGTGAAAGCATGCTTTCTTGTTTTGTTTAATTTGAAAACTCGTTAGGCAACACAATTATTACTGGTTTATTAAAGGACTTAGAAGGTGGCACGTTAATGTAAAACTGACAAGTGAGAATTCATGTTGTAGAACTGCTTCATGGCCAGTTCCAGTTTCCATAGCAACAGTTACGGCAGTAAAAGGTAGGTAAGGAAAATGGAATTTTTAAAAGCAATCGGCATTTCTATGTTGAAAAGGTAAGTTTCCATAGAAATTCAGCACCTGAAAACAAAAATTACCTAAGAATCTCAATATTCTATTCTAGCAAAATGCACGGTGATCGCTTTTCTGGTGAGGAAACAAAGCAACAGCTTTATTTTCAGTCCCTGCCTTCTGCTTACATGAGAGAAGAGATGAGATTGCTCCATGCCTCAGTTTCCCCCTTTTGTAAATTGGGGATAATACAGCTCCCTGTGTAGGCATAAGCCTAATTTTTTTCGTAATCCTAGTCATTAAGAGTTCTATGGGAGCAAATAGAGTAGAACTCTGTGGCTGTGTGGGAGAGAGTGAATGGATTGATGCTGGAGTGGGAGTTAGAAAGTTGCTTTTGTATTAATACTAATAGCTTTATATTTTTCTGCCTCTTTCCATGCATATTGCTTTGCTTGTCTTGTCATCTTGCTCTCCAAGGCCTGTGAGGCAAAGATGGTCTCCTTGTTTTCATTTGTATCATATTTTTCCTAGAATCCTGTTTCCTCTTATGACTTCTTAGATGACTTCATAAAAATAGAAAACCAGATAATTGAGTTCTGAGTATTCTTGTTCCGAAATCTTTGGATTGTAAATTTGGACCCATGAGGGCATGCATTTTATGCAACCTACCCGGGAAATAAAGCTTTACTTTTAAAGTAATAAATGACAAAGTTAAATATTGCCTACGTGACTAAAAGCTGTTACTGTTTTGGATCTGTGTATACTTGTATTCCAGTAATGAACACCATAAATAGGAGTTGCTAATTCATTATTCAAAGTGGGAAATCATCAATGAGCAGCCAGTGAGGCATGGAGCCACATGGAGAATTACGAGACAAAGTACTGGAAATCCGTTTGTCAAAGAAATGCAGTTTGGTTTACTTTGAGAGTAAGCTGATCCTGTGGGGAAAAGATGTGCCTAGCAAAGATTTGTATCTTTATACTTACCTCTAAATGGGAAGGGAGCAAGTTCAGATCCCATGGGCACCCTGAATTTTGAAACTTCCTGTCAGTGCAGCGCTGTGTTCTTTATTGCTGTCTTTCAGCACAGTCTCCAGTCCTCCTGCCCCAACCCTCCAGGCTAGAGCAAAAAAAAAGTTCAGCCACAAAGATAAAAGAATAGTTATAATAATTGGTTACCATCCTCCAGGAGTCCCAGCATTACAGCAACATTTTTGTGGATCCTTGTGGGCAGCAGGGAAATGCTGAGCCAGGGATCTTGGGTTTCATTCCCAGCAATGTACCCTGCCAGGCACAGGGACTTTCCCCCTAATTTCTTTCATCTATTCCTGAACTCCACTCTCCCCTCTGACTTGTTTCTCGGGCCCTTCATTTCATTCACAGCACAGATCCTGTAAAACCCCCTTCTTCTATTTTGTTCCCTTTATCTTTCCTAACTCAAATATCCTTGTCAACATCTGGCAATTGAAACTTTCAGAATAATCCCTTGCCTAACTGACCTGGCACTGTTCACAGGCTGTCCTTTGCTCCTTGTCTAGGCAACTTTCTTCCCGGTGCAGTTTGCAGCAGGAAAGAGCTGCAATTTCAGGAACACAACACTCTTTCCACCTCACCCTCCCAAAGATTCAGTAGCACCCTAAATATTCTAGTGGTGGTTTTTTTGCAGGTATCCAAGTACAAAATAAATAAAACTAAAAAATAAGAGTCGTGTCTTGCCCAAACCTGAGCAAGCAGAAGTCACACCCCAATAGAAGCTATCTGCCTCTCCCTGCCACATTCATGTCCTTGCAGATCTTATTGCAGACATGATCTGTGAAGTTGATGTGGAATTCCAGTTAGTGTGTCTCCTTTTAGCCTGTTTTTTTCTGAGAAAGTGTGATTCTATTCTGATGTGATTACACTGTGTGTCTGGGCATTCGTCAACCTCTGTCCCACCAGCCCAAGTGACTTTGGCTAGTTAAGAGGTGTGAAGGACCCTGAACTGTTATGGTCTTGCACATTTTTAGGAAATGGATGCACTGATAGAAGAGGGAAGCCCAAATCAGTGCCTCCATCAAAGGGAAGGAAGAAGTCATACAACACCAGAAAAACCATACACGGGACAGTCCCAAGGAACCTGTTCCTGTAACTTCAGCTGCCATAAGAAGTACTTGTTCTGCAAGTGCTCTTTTAAGAAATGATTGGACAGTTTTTCCTCTCATAGAGATTCCCCTAAGACAGTCATGATGGGAAACTGCAAATCCATTAAAATCTGGTAAAGCTGCACTGGGGTACAAAGTTGAGCAACTGATTGTCAATGATGCCACCAGCCCATTCCCACTAATATCTTTTAAATGTGCAATGGAGGCTATACTATTCTAGTCACAGTAATTTACAAGTTGAAACCAGCCCAGATTAACAAGATTGCCTGAGAATAACATAACCAGGAGTTTGCCAGTGAAAGAAATAACCTAAAGGAACAATTTTCAGTAAGTGTTCAACTACTGAACACTGCAGTGCCAATTAACCTGGCACAACATGTCCTACAGCTCTTGTTTTAGCTTGCTTTTTTGTTATTCACTGGAAGAATGCACACTCCTTCCCTACCAGCTAGAACTGGAGCTCTGTGCCACATTCACATCGCTCTGCTGGGAACAAGGTAAGATAAATAGCAAATGTATGTCACTGCATAGCAACCAACATGATTAAATGCAGTATGTGCCAAGTCTGTTATTGGCCTGGAAAGTTCATGGTTCCTCCCAGGAGTGGAGACTTCAGCCAAATATTACAGTGATATTTGGAAATAGGAGGGAGGAATCTATTCCTGTTCACATCTTCCCCAACAATGGAATCCTGCAAGTCCTGCAGGCCTAACTTATTCTAGCATGTGCTCTTCTTGGCAAGGTATGAAGGTGGTGCAGAAATGAAAAGGGTTTTTCTCTTTTTTGTGGTGTTTTGGGGCTGGGTTTTTCTCTTGTTGCCTGTATTGGTCATTTGCATTGAGAGTGTAGGGGCTGTCCTTGTGTTCATGTAAAACTCTTCTTTGCTATATTGTCCACAAAAAACCCTCGGAGCTGTAACAAGCCAGCTGGTGTTCTGAACTACTGCCTACACAGATGACTATTACTCTCTCATTGTTTTCTGTGCTCACCTTGTCTTTTTCCCCAATAAAAATCTCTTGAACTTAATTCCTGGTTCAAAGAAGTTATAGTCTCTGTCCTTCTGTGAGTACAGTGATCCAGGACAAACATAACAAGAGCAAACTGATATAGAGAAGAGTTTTTGTTGGAACTCTGAATGTAGGAAAGGATGAGAAATAAAGAGGAAGCTGAAGGAGGAGGATTTAGCACAAAGACGTTTGAAATTAGTCCTACTGAAAAGGGCTAAAGAAATAATTGCCTAACGATGCTGTAGACATCTGTTTTAGAACAGGCAGCAGGTGTTGCATGTAATGAAAGCAAGGACTTGTACTATTTTATTTTCTGTAATTAGAAAGCAGGGGAGGAAATGAGGTCAGGAAAAATGGAGTAAGAGAACATTTAGCATAAACAGCTGGGCAAATTTACATAGAGCACAGCAGTATTTATATGCTCTTCCTCTGCTTTCCTTACGCTATCCTTGAACAGTTCTGTTCTGCAAAGTATTTTGTCCTTCCTAAAAGACCAATGCCTTGGGTGCTCAAAGTTCGATGCTAAAGTGAAAGTTGGCCACCAACATTCCTTTGAGGACCAAAATGTTCAGGATAATGTAACTGTCACACAGATGTTGTCATAACCTGACGAGAATGATCCTGAAGGTAAAGCTGCCCTTGTCTCACAGGTGGTTTGTGTGCCTCAGTCACCAGAAAAGTGGCTGAGAAAGAGACCATTAGTGAAATGGTTCTTTAGGCTTGCATTCCTGGTGCTGCATGGCCAGGGCTTAACACATGTCTGGATCCAAATAAATGCCTGGAATTATGTGGATGGTGTGTCCACTGCTCCAAGCTGAAAAGCACACCTGCATCAGGCCCTGCTAGAGAAACTGTAACTTCACTTTCCACGGGGCATTTTTTGTTTTGGGATGATCTCATTTCTTGTTACAAGCAATTAACATCCTACAGGGCATTTTATTTTTCAAGCATCTCCACTACTGCCCTACAAAGACTAACCCCAGTCTAATGACTGGGAAAAAAAAAACAAACTCTTTGTGTCTACCAATGGGATGATGTTGCTGTTGAGGAGATCCAAAAGTGTTCTTCCTACAGAAGTCTCTCAGCTGGGAAAACCACTTTGCTTTTCCAGGTAGGTAACAAAACAAACAAAAAATTAATGCACTCCACCGCTGAGTGGGAGAGGTTGGATGTTACAGATTCTCCTTACAGTGCCAAGCTTGTGTGCTCACCACCTATGTTCAAACTGCAGTTCCATGAGCAACTTTTCATAAGGTTTTGTTTGTACCTTTTTATAGTTCACAGTCTGTCAGTCAAATGTTTTCTGGATATTGGCAGATAAATTCTTCTACTTTCTCTAGGGACTGTGCAGCCAAATAAAATTACTGTTTGGTTTCAGAAGGGGTTGAATGAGTAAAAATAGTGAACAAGGAAATTCAAATTTTAAAAGGGTTTGGTGAAAATTTTAAATCTCAGTGTCCATGTCTGTATACATAGAGACGAAACATGGGATGAAAATGCAAAGAAAGGCTATTTCTTCCTAGACTGACTTTATTTTAACAAGCCCATGTTTTCAATAATGGAGATTACAGTGTTTTTTGCAGAGGGTAAGGCAGAAACCAGTCTCAAAATGTGCTGTTTTGAGAACAGTGAGAGTGACTGAAGTCAGGGATAGCATCCAAGAAGAAACCCAAGGAATCCCAATCCAAACCTGTGATCAGTTTGGTAAACTTCAGCTGTCTCAAACGTAAGCCTGACATGTATATCATAAATAAAGAAATGTGTGGCTTGGGCTTGCTTTATTTTTTTAAGCACTTCAAGAGATATCTACAAAGCCTCTGTAAAAATGGAAAAGTGCAAGGTGTACACAGATGAAAAGCAGTGTGCAATGTGCCACTACCACCCTAAACAGTGTGAGGGGCACATACCACAGTGGTATCTTTCATCCACAACTGCTAAGAGAGGACTGAAAAAATAATGTTGGTCATGAAAGGGTTAAACTGTAAGATAGCTGCTTCAAGGAAAGGATAATCTATAATTTAAGTCCAGAGGGTGAAGCAGCTCTTTCATAATGTAAGTAAAAGCTGTTATGCCGTTGGAAAAGCATGAACACTGCCTGCAGAAGGAATGATTATTTTGGTTTTTCCATTATACTCGATTGCACAGAGGGGCTGACAAAGCAGCACTCTCTGGTGAGGAGGCTGGGAGGGGAAGGGGCATGAAGATACTGTGCTAGAGGAGGGGGGAGTTGCTCTGCCAGCACTGCTGCTGGTTCCTTCAGCTGCCTTCTACCACATTAGCTGGGCCTATTTATCTCCAGAGTGAATTTTATTTGAAGAGCAGTAATCTCCCAAGAAGATGAAATGCAATTGGCTTTAAAAAAAATAAGAAAAAAAGATCACACCATGCTTTGTTTCAGAGTTTGAGATTTGAATGCCAGACAGGCTCTACCATTCCTGTCATTCCTATCAAAAGCCGTGTATGTTGAAACGCTGAAGTGGAAGGACTGCATGGAAAGCAGCCTTTTTAAGAAGCTGAGGTTTTGTAAGTACAGAAGCCGAGATGGGAGTGTAACAAAGGCTCTGTGTTGAGCTGTTGCACATCAGAGCCAATAAAGCCCTAAGGGGCACATCTCTAGTACCATGTCTAGCAGATTATGCATGCAACTCCAGTTGCCATTAATGAGTTGTGTGGCTAATCTGTCATGCACAGCACTGCACAGTTCCCCTTCCCCCAAGGGGCCGAGCTCATGGCATTTCACTTCCCCCCAGGGTGCTGAGCACCATTAGAGCCTCTTCAGTTAGTGGGACAGGAAAACAGTGTTCCACCTGGCTGCCCAGCCAGAAAACAGAAAGGAAAATCATCTTTAGCAACAACTCCAGCCACCACAGACAGGCCTGTTAGACTCCAGCATGGTTAACATTCAGGGGCAGTTACCTATCTACAGTGACAAGCCATGAATTAATAAGAGGCATTAGAAATGGCCCTAATGGAGCACAGAAAAGCCTGTCCTTTGTTTTATTTTCTCACTGATTTAACAATCCAAGTGTTTTCAATTTACAACTCAAATGCTTATTTACAAAAAATTTGCCAGCATGACAGAGTCCTCTTGAAATATGAAAACTCAAGTCATGCTCCAGCTCTGACAACATCACACACACACATTCTGTCACGCATCAGCTTTTGCTGTAATTGGAGCAGAGTCCAGGCTGCCTGGCTGTAGCTGCACTAGGTCTGTGAGGCTAATGTGATTACCTGTTTGTTCAAAAAAAAGCAAAAAAAGAATCCTTGACCGAATACCCACTTAGCAAAAGAGTAGGAAAAAAGCTTTTAAAAACAGCTGGTTTATTTCAGCCTTCAGAAGTTGAATTTCCCACGGTGTTCCTCGGGTGAATTTTATCGTAAGCACAAGTCTTTGAAGGTGAGTTATTAAATCAGCAGTTAATACTTATATTAATACATGTGTTAAAATTGTTATAATAGCAGTGATATTCCCATGCAATGATAGGACTTCAGTAACGGGGGCTTTAGGAAAAAAAATGCTAGGAGTTTTAGCACTAAAATCTCCAGAGTTAGTTATTTTCCTACAAATTCACAGTGTCTTGGTCTCGTGTTCATGGCCCTGGCCAGGTACCGGCTGTTCTGCACACGGGGCTGGCCAGGCACCCAGCCTGCTGTGCTCCTCACTGCATACCCCGGCTCGCTTTCATTCAGTCCCAGCAGCCGGAGCCGTGCTCTCCACACAAGGCTGGGAAGTGCCGTCAGCTTCAATTTCCCAGCTGCTGCTTAAGACAGGAGCAGATTTTCCCAAGCCTGCAGCATAATAAGAGGTTTTGGTTATTTTTCTGCCAGCTTTGCAATACTTGGAGATTGGACTCCCACTAGACTGGGTGTTGTACATGTTTTAAAAGAACTATCCATGCCCCTGGCAACACACATTTTTCCTACGTGCATGGACAGATGCAGCAAGCAAACAAGGAGAGCAGGAGGTGGCCGGGAGCACAAACTCGTCAGGTGATGGAGGAGGAGCGGGACAGAGGTACAAGGGCTGGCCAGACTTCACAGGTGGGGAGGGTTGTCTGGAGCAGAGGAGAATCAAATTATATTGAATAGAAGGAAGGTGGACAGCGGACCAGATGCCATGAAAGAATGGGGTAGATACCAAAGGGGCACAAACTCCAAGGCACCGGTCTCAGGTTTGGTTGAAAATAGAAGCTCCTTCCTTAAAGAGCAAATGAGAAGAGTATCAGTAAAAAGATGCCAATTAGTAAGAATGTCAGGAAGGATGGGGCAGGGTGTTTGGAGAACGATGTATTTTGTCTCTCCCTCACAATGACATGTTTTGAAAGCTGTTTTAAAACAAACCCTGAGTGTTTTCAACAATGGAAGGGACCCTTTATTCTTTTTTTTGGACAGTGTGATAGGAGAAGGGGATGGAATGTGTGATTTATATTGATAATGGTTCACAGGGAACAGGCATCCAAGACCCAAAAGACTGGCCACAAGGAATATTTTTATCAATGGGTTATTTGAATATTTACATTTTGAAGAAAGAATCTTCGTTTGCTCTGCACACCAGGGCCTTCTTGGCCAGTCTAAACAGCAAAGGTTTCTAATGTAAATAATTGTTCTTCTGCCTTGTGTCATGTATGAAGATTAGAGGTGGGAAGTCCCTCAAAGAAGAGAAGAGGGTGCCTTGAAGATCAGGCAAGCCTCAAAAGTGCCAATGGAAGTTGGGTACATGAGGTCTTCTCCTCTTTAGCCATCCTTGTCTCATGTATACCTGTGTGCCTCTTGGGGTGGGATGCTGAGATTTTAGCATTTTATGTCAGGTCATTTATTTTGGTAAACTGTGTATATTAGCTGAGGAGGGAGGAGAAGGCCGGCTCAGAGCATCTGTCCTTGTCATTATGCCAGCAGATACCTGGTTTCCACCTGGCAGTAGCTGGTATCTTGTGCACTGATGGGGCTGCTCTTGCCTTTTTTTTTTTTTTTTTTCCTTTCCCTTAGGCTGCCTGTGGAAACCTGCAATGGTTTGAAAACAGCCACTTTTTAATGCCAGCCTTCTGGCCAAAATACCTATGGCTTTGTGACTCTGGTGTCTGTCTCATGATTGTTGTTTCAGGGCCAGTAACATTGTAAAAGTTCTGATTCAGAAATTGTGCCTAGAGCACGTCAGAGGAAATCACGTTGAGATGGACTGTTCTGACTGTAAATGAAGAGTTTATTTTGCCAAGAGCTGGTCCTCTTTGCACTCCTGGGCTGGCAGGTCTTGAGCCGTCAGCAGCACCCTGGAATCTTACTGGGAAATCTGCACGGGCTGCTATTCAAGAGACTTCAGAGGAAGGAGAGATCTTAGTAGCTTCAGTTAATTTGGTGAATATCTAATGAATGTAATGAAACAAGCTGAGGGCTGGAAGATCACACTGAAGTTCCCATTTCTAACGTAACTGTAAAATAACCATACGCAAAGTAATGACGCATTATTGAAAAGGAAAAAAAAAAAAACAAACTGAAATTTCTGGGGCCAACTCTTCTTGGAGTGGGACAGAGGAAGACGATACCCATTTACCTGTGCATGTATATACAAAGAGCCGGAATAGGTTTATAGCTCTAAAAGCCCTCATAACAGAGAGTCTGTGCGACCTTCATCCAGCTGTGACCTCTGTGCGTCCCCGCGGGACAGTGCAGTGCGGACCTTCCCAAGCGGTGGCCGGCCTTGAGCTCCCAGCTGGAGCCTGGTGGGAGCGGGCTCGGCCCTTCACTCGCGGGTTTCCGGCGTGACCTTGGCCGGCCGCTCGGGGAGCGTATTTCGGACCCTTTCTGCGATGATGGAGCGCCCTGGGGCATCCCGCGCCTCCCCTGCCCCGGGCCGCCCCTTCCACCAGGGTCTCCTCGAGGCCGGGCCGCGGTGTCTCAGCAGAGAGCGGGGGCTCTGCCCGGGGCTAGAGGCACTCCGGGAGGGAGCAGGCGCCCGAAGGAAGCTGCCCGCCATCTCCGGCACACGGGGGCGGTGGCTCCCGTCCCGCCGGAGCCCCCCGGGGCCGCCCGGGGGCGGAGCCGCTGGCCCGGCGCGGCCCCTCCCGCTGCCGCCGTCGCAGTGGCCGCGCAGCCCCGGGGCAGCGGGCAGGGAGCGGGGAGCCGCCGCCGCGGCAGGGACGGAGCCGGCACCGGGGCATCCTCCCTCTCCTGTCTCCCTGCCGCCCGCCCGGCATCGCCGCGGCGGAGAGTGCTGCCAGCGCCGGCAGGGAGCGGCGAAGCCCCGCGGGGTGCGCGAAGATGCTGTCCTACAGCGTGCTGGACGCCAACGTGGTGGACGTGGAGAAGCGGAGGAACCCCTCGAAGCACTACGTGAGTGCCGGGGGGGGCCGGGCCGGGCGCGGAGCGGTGCCCGGAGCGGTGTCCGGAGCGGTGTCCGGAGCGGTGTCCGGAGCCGTCCCTCGCCTGACCGTGGGCGAGACGCCGGCCCCAGGTGAGGCGCCCGTGGGGCTCCCCGCGGCCTCTTGTTGTGGAGGTGCGGCTCGTCTTCCTCACCCTCTTTCACCTCCTTTGGCTCTTGGCTCCACTGGATGTTACGATTCTGAAGTTTCCTTCCCCTGGGAACGTGGATCTTCCCTTCTTCCTCACAAGTCCCGGCGCAGGATGGGGCAGGTCTCCCGGATCCCCAGGTTGTCCGCGTCCTGGCGAGGGTGCTCGGTGGGGAGCGGAGCAAGGCTCGGCTGCTGGCGCGGTCGGGGAGCCGGCGGTGCTGAGCGCATCTCTGCTCGTTCTCACCCCTAAGTTACATTCAGACCTTTTTTGAGGGGGCAGCCGGTCTGCATGGTTACCAAGGCGTTTGGATCTCTTTTATCGCTCTTTCACCTTCTTCCTTTCACACCTTACTGCCAATAGCACAGCATCAGAGGAGAGTTTTTAACAATCTTCCCGGACTCCTGTGTTGCAGCCTGTCATATGGAGGTGTCTTTGCCTGAAGGAGTTTGCAGCGTAGTCAGTAGCTTTTCCCTCTCCACGTTAGTAGAAAAGTATATTTTCTTCTCTCTCTTGCTGTTTCTGGGCTTCAGTTGCACCAAATCCTTTAACTGTTTCTCAAAATACAACATGTATTTTAAAACACAGAAAGTTGGATTTTGTCTGTAGAGAAGGTAAATCTTCCAGCTGTGGGAAGGAAAAGCCTGAGGGGGTATTGCATCTGGTGTGAAATTGCTCTGAGTATACTGTGTTTCCTGGCATTGTGTGTCTGCCAGATTTCTCCAGAGCTGATCAGCAGCTGAATGGATTGTTGAAACGATAAGACCAAAGATTGGACTTAAACCTTTATATTAGTATTCAATGTCACTGAGCTTTTTCCTCTGAGGCTTAAACCATAATCCAGTTTAAGGCTAGAGGGCACTATATTGCTGGAAGATGCAGACTTCTAAAGCTGAAGCTCTCATCTACCATGGAATTAAGCATCTTGTGCCCAATTCATAGCAGTGACAGTTTTAGGTCTTATGTCCTCCCAGGTTGCAGCTGGACCTGTGCATCCAGTCTATTATGCACTCACTGCTTCCAGGTGGGAAAGGCTTCTTTAGTTTTTGCAGGCTGCTGCTGCGGACTGTGGCTGACGCCGCTGCAGGGTGTTATCTCACAGGAAAGGTGGTGGCAATTCAGCATCAGAGAAGTACATCTGCCAAGCACCAAAATATACAAAAGAACTGGTAACAATACCTTCCAAGAGGTTCCAATTTCTTCCAGTCTCTTGGATTGCCAAGAGAAAGGGACACTGTTCATTTCTTGTTTGCTGGAAAATGACCAGAAAACAAGGATTTAAACCCTGTGTTTACAGGATTTGAAAGAAAATACTTTCTGTGTTTACCTGTAGAAACACATCTTTTTCCTTGATGATCATTGTCATTGCATTTTAATAAACAAGAACCTAGACTATTCCAAGAAGGTCTCTTTAATGCTTCTAGTGGCAAATTTTTTTCTTTCCCTTCACCCTTCTCACTGTACACCGTTACTAATACTGTCTTCTGTATAACAGTTCCACACCTCCATGTGCCCAGTTGTCAGCCAAAACCCCACAAACTAAATGGTTTGTTTGGGTGACTAATGGTGTGTCTGCCTTCTGTCCCACTTGGTTCCCATTTGTGGCTGTACAGTTTTCAGCACAATTGGATCATCTGGCTTTGGCTGGAATAACTCACTGAGGGTGAACCCATGCTTTCAAAGAATTTAGTTCCCTGGGTCTGACCCACTGATCGCTGTTACTTTGGTTCTGTGCTCTTTTTTTAACATGAAACAACTCTTTCCTTCTAAGATTAATATAAGTGTCACTTAGAATTTAGCTCTCTTCATTGCCTGTGGATAGTTTGGAGGATGCAAAGCTTGATGCTCTTTGCTCTCTGTGGTTTTGAAATATCAAAAAGCTTTCCTATCTCCAGCATCCATAAATGCCTTCATGCCAAGCCTTCAGGCCATGCAAACGTGCCTTGGCATCAGATTAACGATGTGTTTCTCTGGTGGATGGTGACCTAAGTATTGCAGGTGTTTTAACATGACTCTCTCTCCTTTTAATTGTGATCTTTCAGGACCATAGTGGAACCTGGAGAGATGAAGGCACGCCTTAGGCATTGTGAGCACGTGGAGAGGGCTAAATGTGAGTAGCACATAAGCCCCTGCACTGCTTGGCTTAGCTGCCAGGAATCATTGCCTGGAGCAGGTGTCTTTTGTGACATAAGCACAGCTTTTGTGGCCTTGACTCAAGAAAGTTAAAGAAAGAAGACAGCTTTACATATCCTCTGCTATGATGCTGTGTGTGTGAAACTTCTGAAGAGTTAAATACCTCACTGGAAGTTGAATAGGGCTCTGCCTGTGGGAATAGATTAAAATCTTGGCTCCAGTGCTGCTTGATAGGAACCCAGCTAGCTCTCTTCTTTCTTCTAGGAAATCCTTGCTAGGGAAGGAGTCTGCAGTGCTTCCCTCTGCATCCCTGTCAGTGAACTGGGTAGCACAACACCACCTGGCTGGCTGCTGCTCCTGGCTGGCTGCATGTGAAAGGATAAGCAAAGGGTTGGATCAATAACCACATGCTTCTTGTATGGTATATCCCCAACACAAGCTACTGCTGCTCTTAGAGCTTTTGACTTTCCAAATTAGTTTCCTATTTCTCCATACTGATGATCTTTTAAAAATTGATTTGCACTTGATAATACTTTAAAAATGTTCATTCTCCTTGCTTTCTCCCTTCCCTTTTCTTTTAACAAGAACAATGTCAGGAAGGTCAAGTCTGGGTTTGTTGGAAAGACCCCTGATGCAACAGGGGTCGCACATTGGCTGAGCAGTGCTGCAGTGAAGCTGGGTGGATTAGGATAGTGCAGTTAATGCTTGAAGGTGCCAGTTAATCATTCTGAAGAGAAAAAGCTGGTAGCAAAATCCAAATCCCTTTTCTGGCCCCTGCTAAGCATTAAACAGTCTGAAACTCTCTTTTCTCAGTTGATGAGGTTTGATCTGTTTATGGTGTAGCTTCTCTGACTTTTGGTCTGAAACTGAAACTTTTGGTCTGATTGTCTGAAGTAAGCATGAAATGATCCCAAACCAGAAGTGTGTTCTATATCTAAAAGGATCCACTCTTGGTGCTTACCAACTTTAGCCATCCATCGTGGAACTTAAAGAAGACCCCTCCCCTCCTCTCTCTCTGCTCCCAGGTTATCTTTAGGCAGATGGCTTACCCTTTACCCAAATGTCTCGCTCCTTTAGCAGCCCTGCAGGGAGTCTCTGCCTACCAAATGCGCTTGATCTTGCCCCCAGGGCGATGAGATTGGGTTAGCACCTTCACCTGTTCACTGCTTTGCAGACCTGGGTGATGGCAAACATTCATGAGAAGCCAGATGAACAGGCTCCCCCACCCCCTTCTCTTACCACTTGCTTTTCCGCTGAGGACTGAGCAGTTACTGATGTGCATTATCTCAGCAGACGTTTATATGCTTGAGGTCATTTCTGAGGTCTCTTAAGTGTGCCTGCGTTATCCCAAGGGCAGGGATGGATACATCAATAGAGATTTTCTCTTTCAGCACTGCTCTCCTCCTGTTGCAGTTGGGCTTTGTGTGTTTTTCAGCTTTGTCCAGCAGAGAAGTAAGGTAAAACACTCTTGGCTTACAAGTGGCTGCTCTGTCTCCTTCCAGTTAGACTGAGGTGCATTGCTGATTTCAGTCATCTGAGATGCCTATATACTGTCCCAGTTCCTCCCCAGAGTAATTGTTTCCTAATGCCACCTCTGAATGCCTCGAGATCTCCTGTAGGAGTCTCTCTGCTGCATGGATATGGTTGCTAACCTCCTCAGGGTACCGGCATTGCTGACTTTTAAGGGATTGAGTTCTGCTGTGTAGGGTTTCAGCACTGCTCCCAGGAGAACGTGAGTGTGCTTGTCACAAATGACCTGTTGTAAAATGTCAGCATGCTTTGAAGAAAAATCTTGTACTGCTAGGGTCAAGCTCTGCTCCTTGTCTCTTGGCTGCTCCTTCTTTTACTGCTCAGACTCAAGCAACTCTGATGCGATCAGGCATCTTCGTGGCTTTATTCTCTTTGTTGCAAGCCGCTGGTTATACAGCGGCCAGCACTGATGGGGGGAGTCTGGAAACCTGCATTCCCCCTGCTTGGCTCATCAAATGAGTTGTCCAGTGCAACTTGAGGCTAAACACAGTCAGGGAGCCCAGCAGATCAAGGAGCACTCCCAGTTCTTTCTTCCAGCAGAGCTTTGGGTTGGTAACATTCAGCCAAGAGACAGTGGTATCTAAATTCAACAGTTTGCAAAGCAAGTGGCTGTCTCCAGCCTTTGGAATAGATTATCTATCAATAAAGAGACAAGGTGGTTGTCCTGTTTGTGGTGGTCAGGGCAGGATGAAATAATCAGGAGGCTTTATGTCTCAGCAGGCTGCCTGCACTGGCTCCCCTGTGGTTGAGTGTGCTGGGAGGGCAGCCAAATGAAAGCTCAGGGTAAAGCTTTTAGCGAGTCCATGAGCTGGGGGCAGCAGCTCCAAAAGTCTTCAAGTTCCATTTTAAAAGCAATGAAGATGCTGCTCTTGACTTTCACCAGGACTTGGTTGCCAGGGAGATGATGTCCTAAGAGACAGCACAAATGCTTTTGGCTGCAAGTGACCTCTGGCTTCACGAGAGCCCTGCCTGGGGTCAGTGAGTGGGTGCTGGGACCCATGGGTGCAATCCAGCTTGATGGGTTGTAGTCAAAATTACACTAGTCTCACTGCTTTGAGTTAAAAGGGAGAGGAACTGAGACACCAAATCGTGGAGAGAGGTGAACAGACATCCTAAGGAAGCAATTGTTGGCATAGGAAAGGGAGCCCAGACTTCCTGCATCCCAGAGCAGCTTGTCTGTGCATCTCACCCCCATCCCCAGCCCTTAGAGAGCCGGGCAGCTCCAAGGCGTTGCCTCCTCCCGTCCCTGCAGGGTAGGATACATGCTGGTACCCTCTCTGGGAACAAGAGGCAAGAAGTTAAGTGGTTGACCCAAAGCCACTCGTGAAGTGTGTGGCAGCATTTTATGTTATTTTCTTTGGCTTTCAAAGCAGTCTTGCAATTATCTGATTAAAAGTACACAATCTGAAAAAAATACTACTGTTGGATTCAATCATTGTCTTCCTCAAAACCCATTTCCCATTTTGTATGGATTAAACAGGAAGAGGGATTCAATGTGACCCTACCTGAGGCAGGAGGTGACGTACAAGCTCTCTAATTTAGTCATTTGGGAGGAAGCAGCTGGACCTTCTAATGTGAAATGGTTTTCTTTTTTTTGATCTTCCTTTTTCATGCTGTATCCTCTTAATCTGTGTCTGCTCACGCAAAGGGAACTGGTCCCCAGAAACCACGGGGAAGAGCAGGATCATGAGAGGGGCTGACAGCACCGTGTGGTGTGTGACATTGTGAGGCTGAGTGCTTTCATGTAGCCAGAGCAGACACCTTCTCGCCTGGAGCGTGCTGTGTAAATATTGCATGGAGAAGGCAGAGAGCAACACAGTAGCATACTGTTTGAAATTGGTGGTGTCTGCTGTTTAATCAGGTAGTGTCAAAGCCAAATACAGTCAAGTTGATGGAAAAAACCCTCCTAGTAACTTCCCTGGGCTTTGGTTCACACCTCTGGAGAGGCTTTATTGAAACTTTTACTGAGAAGTTTGTAATTAGTAAGTTTTTTAATGTAGTGCATTTTCCTTTGTCTTTACTTTAAAAGCAAAAATTCAGTCTCCAGGATCTGTTTGTTATTGTCTTCTGGGCAGGTCCCTGAATCTTCTGAATCAGGTCCCTGTCCTGGGCAGGGACATCATCACGTTTGAGGTGTGGGGGGTAAAGCAAAAGGAAACCAGGTGATTTTCTTCACCTCAAAGGATTTAAAAGAGGAGTATCTTTCAGCTTAGTCAGAACCTTCCCACTTTAGTGCTCTCACTCTTTGCTCTACCTTCGAGATAAATATACAGTAATATTAATAATTTACTCCTTCAAGCTCACATTCACTAGATATCAGCTATATGGTATTCTCATTGTATGTATTTATAAATATGGGATGAGGGTTGGAATGCATAAGAGCATTTATTACAAAGCAAGGAGGCTTTTGCACTGAAACCTGTGCAGACAGACCTGAAAGACGGTGTGTGCACCGGGCTGTCAGGGACAGGCGATGACACACAGGGACAGGCAGGTGGGAGCAGTGAGACAATCTCAACCAGCTGAGCAGGTGATTGTCTTGGCATAGTGGTGACCCAAGCTACTGTCTGGTGAGCATTTAGGCCTTGCTGCAAAAATGGGCATGAGGAACGATAATAACCTTTAGATTGCCCTGGGGTGAAGGTAGAGCAAAGAAATACTCTGTGCATTGTAGTACCTGTAAGTGCTTGAGTGTGGTCATGGTGTTAATTGGTGCTCTCATGCTTTTTGATTTTGACAAAGCTTCTTTTTATTCCAGTTTTTGGAAGAGGAGCTCAATGTGTAGGTAACCAACGAAGTCCTCAGACTGGGAGCATTCTACTTTTGTGGGCAGGATACACATCCCCAAATTTGTGTCTCCATCAGAATATCACATGTTGCACTAGTTTGCTGCAGTGTACTCTTAATTGGTCGTAGCAGACGCTGACTGCTCTGGGTGTACCCTGGCTTCACAATAAGGCTGTAATTCTGTATTATTATAATGCAACTTCTTTAGTTTGTGAGAGTTGACTCATTGGATAGAATAAAATATTCATAGACTCTAAGTGTCCATAAATGTGTGTGTGGTCCCACACATGCCCTGTTTGAAACCTGACTGGCAATAATAATGTTTTGATCCGTTGCTGGCACTGTTTCTCTGACCAATGGGGTGTGTTTTATTTTTCCTATAAACCACGCTGGCTAAACGCAGGGATGCACTGGGCTCTGATGCTCTCAGTAGTCAGCAGCATGGTTTTATAAGCCTGATGCAAACGTGTTTACAAGAAAAACATCCGTATCTCTGTTTATTGGGAGAAACATGCCAAGTCTCCACTGACCATAGCTGTGCTTAGACAGGTGCTCCACACTGCCATTCTGTCTCCTTTACAGAGAAGTCTTCCAGACGGCCCCAGAAATACTGTGAGCGTGGTTCTCCACTGTCCAGGACATGCCTACAAATGCAAACTTTAACGCATGAAGTTCATAAATGACCCAGAAAGGTTTGGACAAACGTCCAGTATGATACACACAGGATATTGTGCAGTGTGGTAGAAGAGCCTTTAACCAGTGTGGCCTTGAGGCTCTCTGGATCTTGGTGAGCTCTGCTGCAAAGCCAACAGGATTTACTCACCTTTTATAAAGTGTAAAGCTATGTTACCTCAAGGTTGCCTGCTGGCATCAGTTTTGAAACCCCCAAGTTTGGGTCATCTTCCTCTCCCGGCAGGGCCGGCTCTGGGAGCAGAGCTGCGGGATGGCCAAGGTCAGGCTGGCATCCGGAAACGGGAGCGAGGCCTTGCTTCCCTGACGGTGCTCGGCTGACACCGGAGTGAACGGGATGACTTAAGAGCTATATTCTCCTCCGACTATGTTACCTCAAAGGATGCCACATCCTGGCATCCACACATCCATGCTTGTCAACTCTGAGCCTGTTCCCCATGGGCATTCCTCCCTGTTTTGGAGTCCCAGGGTCTGTGGAAGTATTGGAGGTGAAGCATGGAGTATGGTTTTTCTGGGAGTAGCCCTTGGCAGCAGGCTACTGGCTGCTGCTGTCTGATCTCTCTCTGGTGTCTCCGTATTGCCTGTCAGGAAAGCTCCCTGGCACAGGTGAAATCTTCTTGCCAAGCATTCTTGTACCCTCGGGGGCTTGATGCAACAGAGAACATCTCAATTACTGCTTTCCTAACTCTGTGAAGATGAGATTTCTAATTGCTCCCTCAGCATCCTGTGAGATTTTCCTGCTTTTTGACTAAGGTTATCTATTATTTATACATTAACTCATGCATGTATTTTTTGTGCCTAGAAGGTTATTCCAGATCTTCTCCTCTCCAGCAGGTGCAAACCTGCCAATAAACCCCTCTGACCCCAAGCAAAATACTTTGAAAATCAGTCTTAAGTGTTTTTCAATTCCCATGCCCTGCAAGTACTTTACTGCTCTGTCTCTGAGCCCAGTATATTTCCTTTACTTGAAAATTTGATGCTCTGACACTGACCTCATCCTGACCAGCCTGAGCTGAGGGATGGTTTTTCCTGGGATGGATGCTAGAAGAGGCAGCTGAGCTCCTGGTCTTCAGCAGAATCAGGGCAGCTGGCACAGCCCCTGCTAGTGCCTAAGTGGGAGGCCTGCAGTTTCCCAGAGCTATCACTCCAGCAACTTTCACTGGCATCAAAATCACTTCGAATTTAAAAACAAACAAACAAGGATATGTGAAGTATTTCTCTGGAAGAAAGCCATGGAGAGCAGATTAGGTGCATGCCCCTCGTCCCAACTCCCAGACATGTCACAGGAAGACAGTTCAGCATTTTCCTCAGTGGGATTAAAACAGGCTCTGGAGCTGGCTTCTGGGATGGGACAGAGGAAAGCCAGCAATAGGAAGGAAGCTCTGTGTGTGTTTTATAAGTATATCTGTATCAGGTGAAACTGTCTAGAATCCCTGAAGCAGCACTGATGGTAATATCACTTTTTATTAACAAAAAGGCTGCTTATTTTCTGTTAATAATGAGATACTGTTAGAGAAGTGACTGGTTCTAGAGGAACATCCATGCTGGTTTTCCATGTACCAAAAGGTAGCAGTCCTTACGCATTTTACAAGCCCTGGATGTCCTTAACAAGTTCTGCCCCCCCCCCCACCACCACCTCACGCAGACCGTGCAGCACCTNNNCAATTCAGATGACTTTTCCTCTAACCTTTCAGCAAAAAGTGTTTTATAAAGACAACCCAGGATGTTTTACTCAAAAGGAATCTAGTGCAGTAGCCAGCCTCTGGAATACTCTGCTTGAAACATATGGAAGAGTCTTTTAGCTGTTATTGCTCAAGAAGAAATTTTCTGTTTAAACTTTTGCTGCTGTCTTTGTGATTGTAGCAGTCTGTGTCAAAACTCTGGACTGTTTTGGAGAAGCAGCTTTCCACCTGTTTCTGAGCTGGGCAGCTGTAGCTCGCATTTCATCCTTTAATACACACATCCCCAGTATAAATAGTTCCATTTAAACTAAAAATATTGTCAGTGAATTTTCCATGGGTAGCAACCCTTGGAGATTGGAGGCATGATCTGTGCAGGAGAGTCCATCTGTCTGTCCTTAAACCTCCCTCTGTCCTCTTGCTGTAAGGACCAGTGGCCTTTAGAACAGCAATGGCAATTTGCTGGTGGCACTGGAGGGTGACTGTGTCCGGGTGTGTGAGAGGCACTGCTGTCTTGGAGGGATCTCCTGTTTTGGAAGAACAGAGATTCTGGCCCAAGGGAGCGGGGTCTGAGGGCTCACAGCTAGGGATGGGAGCAAGGCACTGCTGCTCAGCCCCTTGGCTTCTCTGCTGATGGCGTTGGCCAGGCTGTGATGGTGTTGGGTTTTCTACGACCCCTTCAGCTGTGAGATTGTACGTCTGCATGCCCTGGTGCTGGCCAGAATGACCATTGGGGTTGCTGTTTTGCAGAATTCTTCTCTTGTTACATTGGGGGAGTGTTTAGGTAGGGATTGGGGATTTTGGTGTGAGGTCTTCATCTGTCTGTGCACACATGTGCTTTGCTTTGTTTTGACTTCTGTATTGCTCTGCATTGGAGCAAGAGGAGGGCATGGTCAAAGAAATGAGGTGGACAGCAGAGGTTTTTTCCCCTTCTTCTGGCAAGCTCTAGCGCTGCCCACAGCATGGGGTTATTTCCCATTGTCTTAATTCTGGAGTTTTAAGTGCTCTGCCAAATGCAATAGGGCTGGACTAAAAAGCATCTTGTGGACAATCACCAGATCCTTCCTCTGGGATTTGAGGGTCTGTGGAAGCACTGAGAGCATAGCACTGATGTTTTTACCTTCTCTGAGGAAAGGTGACCCAACGCTTTCCATGTGTGCCAAGGGCTTTGTGGGGCTCTGCCCATCAAGTTATCCCTGCAGTGATTCTGAGCCATCAGGGACCTGATTCATCTGATTGCAGTGAGATTGTTCTCTACCAGGCACTGGCATTTATGGGGCTCCAGGTATCCTTTGTTGGGATTTTGTGTGGAGTTAAAACTTCTTGGTTGTTGTCTTACTGTGTGTGAGAGGCGTTGGCTGGGTTGTGATAAAGACTTGGACTCAGATGAGGGTGAGGGTGCAACTGGCCACGTGATTTGCTTCACAGGTGACTTGAAAAGATCCTAAGGAGTCAAATGAAGAAATGATGTCCACTGTTTGTATTTGTAGAAAGAGAGAGACAATTTAGTACTAGCAAAGGACTGACATCCAGACCTGATCAAGTGTATGTTTTATCTGCCAGCAGCCTGTCCTGCCTGGCCCATTATCAACCTTTCTGCATCTGGTTAACGAGATCTGTAGCAGAGCTGGGTCAAACTTCTATTGCCAAAAGGCCGATACGTTCCCTACTGCCTGTTGTGACAGAAAGGGTTAAACAGAAGGCGGTGGTGGCTTCAGGCAGTAGTGCTGCAGTAAATGCTGAGATGACATGGGAACGCTCTTCAGCTGACGTCCTTGTGAGCCTCTCCGTGACATCAAACTCCTGGACCATTTCCAGTCGAGTTTGGCCTTGCCCCAGTGACAATAGATGTTAATCTGTTGGCTTGTCAAAAAAACGTGTTAGTGGTTTTTTTACAGATCCATTTCCAACTCTCAGATTTCCCTGCTAGTAAACACAGAGTTATGTCATTGTTTTACCAGGAGCCAAGCACCAAAGCCAACTTTGCAGTGCTGTCATCAGCAAATGTCCATTCACTTTGGGGCTTTATCTGAGTTCCCAGGCTCTTTTTTCCCTCTGCTGCCTGTGTTCTGATCTCTGTGTCCATGAAAAACCTATGATGCTTTAGGGGAAACAGGTAGGGTCTAGCAGCTGTGGGTAGCACTTTCCAACGTATTTGTGTCAGATGGGGCTCCTGCACCTGTTTAGCAGAAGTGCCTTGGTTTGTAAACCTTGATCTTCTGGTTACGTTAGCCAAGACAAACTCTTGGATCCTACATATAAAACAAGGTGAAGGGTTTTGCAGCCCAGCCTTGCTTCTAGTTGATAAAATAATAGCCAAGTCATAGCCACAGGCAAGGTCCTGCCCATGCTAGATCCTGTTTGTTTCAACACACAATAGCTGAGTTCCTACTAAAAAGACTGGTTGTCAAATTGCTAACATTATAAATTAACTTCCATAGCTTTCAGAAACAACACTCACCACAGATCAAATAAAAACATTTATAGTATTCTTGTAACTCTTGTTCTTTGTTTTGCTTCTAGACTTACTTCCAGCTGTTTCTGTGAAGGATATGAAAGAAAAGATTTGTAAAGTTACCAGTGGTCAGGATCTAATCTGCTTAAAACAGACAAGCCTCCCATCCCTACCTCTGCTTGGTCTTTCTGGGGCTGGGAACACTCCAGTTTTTCTCATACCAGACCTGTCTGAAATCATATCCTGCATCAGCTGAAGGAGTGTAGAAGCAGAGGAAAGAGGAGAGAGAGGTGCTCATCCGAATGCAGAGCATGAAATTTTCTGATACAGGTGTGGGGAGATGATGAATGGGTTCAGGCTCTTGACAATAGTGAGGAATTACAGCATTCTGGGTATGAGGTGAGATAAAATTAAATTTTATTTATGTAATTAGGTTTTTTAACACCTTGTTCACAACTGATACTAAGATTGAAAGGACAAGTGGTTCAAACAAAGAATTGACAAATTTCTGGGGTAAAGACTGATATCAAACACAGCAGTGAAGTCATGTGTTTGGGTCAGAAAGTCTGTTACCTGCCAGCTGCTTAAGACTAAGCACACTGAGTTCTCTGTGCTCTGTGCTCATCTATGTTTTATATAATAATAATAATTCTATTATTATTATATAATATTATAGAGATATATAATTATTTTAATAATTCTATTATAAACAGAATGCTGAGCTTACATACAGCTTCACTCTGCCCAGCCTGTGTCTTCTGATGCTTTCCCAGATGTCCCTTAGGTGTATGGCAGTAGCTCAGGCTGCTGAGCCTTCCTTTATGTTGTTCATAGCAGTGAGAGCTGTTGAGTCTCAACCAGATGAAATCAGGAACCACAGTGCATGCTGTGAGGAAGCGACCCTCCCATCATCACTTCCAGCTCTCTCCTCTGCTCCATACACTTCTTTTTGGATCCCATCATATGTTTATGGGCTAGCGTTGCACATCTGGGCCTTGGCAGATTGCTTTCTGTTTCCCAGCCTTGGGTCAAGTGGCAGTTTATTTTGTTAGAGATACCATGTCTGGTTTCACTATTAATATATATTCAGGCCTTGTACTTACCTAATGCCTTTCATCCAAGGGTCCCCTAACGCTCTGTATGTCAGCACCTCTTTGCAAGGTAGGCAGATCAGACAGGGAAAGCATTGTGTTTGCAGCAGTATGTCTGTCTCCTGCAGAAGTGCCTTCTCAGAGCTGTCATGAAACTAGTGGATAATATGGGCTGATGGAGAAAAGTGTGTCTTTTATGGCTGAAAGTACTGAGTGTGTCATGGAACTGTAGAACACAGACCTGGGACAGATCTAGGTCATTAATGCTGTGCAAGCATATTGCATTCCCACGTAAGAACCTTCAGGGTGGTTGGGTTGGCTTGATTGGAAGCTTCAGATTTCTTCTGATGGTTAATGACTTCCAGTGCAGACCTTTTATTATTCACAAGCATCCTGTTCTCACACCAGTTTTGTCCTTTTGCATAAACAGGTTTCTTCACTTTGTTTGATTCGACCTCCTGTCTCGCTTCTCTCCACTACTTTGTACAGAATATTCATGTTCCTTCTTAGCCTTCATTCTGCCAAGCTGCTCTGGCTTCCACCCTCAAAGGCAGAGAGCAAACAGCTTTTCCTGCCTCACACTTCTTGCAGTCGCTGCAGACTGAATACAAGTGAGCTGTTTAGCCCAGGCACTGACAACAGTTCAGTGTGGGCAGCCCAGCATGCGGTGGGTTACTCTGCACTGCTGGGCACAGCCTTGCTCATGCTGGCAGGGGCCAGATGCAGCTGCCAAGAGTAAGTTTGCCCTCAATAGGGTGGTTTTCCAGATGTAGCCAGGTGTGATTTGGAGTAGATGGGTTCCTGGGCCTGTCCTGTCCCCAAGCTGTGTGCTGTGTCAGCATGAGGGAGGATGCCTGTGCCTTGGGGTTCTTTCACAGTTTCATTTTCCTCCCTTCAGGGAGTTTCAGAGCTAGTCCCAAAGCCTTGAAAGTGACACTCCACTTAAAAAAGCAGAGAAGAGAAACTGTGGCTGATTATGTTCTCACGTTAGCTTTAATTAAGGTAATTTTAAGCAGATGGTGTCTATTTAATGTTCTGATAGCACAGATAAACTAGTTTTCAACGGGTCTTGGGAATGGAGTGAGAGAGAAGGGCATGGTTTTAGAGAACAGCAGCTTGCCTGATGACACTCCTGGCAGGGTTGCTGGAGCATTTGGGTGAAGCCCCCTCTTGGACAACCTCTGCACGTCCTGCTTGGGTGAGAGGAGAGGTGGCCTGCGGTTTCTGTCTGAGCTTCAACAACACTAAATAATTCCAGATTGACGCTGTGGAAGCGTGCTGTTTTTGTGAAGGGAGGACAAGGGGGGAGCCAAACATAACAAGAGCTGCTCAGTGCTTGGGGAAGGGAGCCAGGGTCACATTTGGAGCTTGTAGTGTTGGCAGAGGCAGAAATGATGTGCCACATCTTACGTGTATCGGCGGAGATAGCTGGGGCGATTATCAGCAAGCTTCTTTGTAGGCTGGTTTATGATGCTGATGATCCAAAACTGATGCTGGGATGTTTCAGACAAACACACTCTCTTTTCAGCTTCCATATCTCCTATTTTTTAATATTTTTGGCATTTGTCTCTGGGTAAGGAAAAGGCCATAGCAACCCCTGGGATTTCAATCCTCATGAGTCTTAGTTGCGAGCTTATAGATCTACTGCCATTAAAATTAGTGTAACTTGGAGTTGTCCCCTTTACAAAGCTGGGTGCTGACTTTGTTCCAAAGTACTGAGTTCCTTGTCCAAAGCTGTCCTTGACCCTGGCTGTTTGGCCAGCTATCCTCCCGGCTGGTGTCTCTCCATCCCCCTGTGCTGGGGAACATTCCCAGGACCTGACATGAAGATTGTCCTCTCTGGCACACTCAGTGCCTGTTTTTTTAACAAATCAGTCCTACAAGATGTGTCAGTGAACTAAGGAGGATTTAGGATGGCTGCAGCCTATTTCATCAGAGCAGCCTGAGACTCATTTGCCCTTCAGATGTTGAACTGTGTCTTAGAGGCTATTTTCTTTGGGAGACCCAAGAGGGGAACATGGTCCCTTATGTTTTAAGGCAGTTTTCACACTGAGCTTTGTGGTCTGTTTCAGAAGCGCTGGCTTCTTGGACACAGGCTTTCTTGGACTTAAATTCAGTGTTCAGTGGATCAAAAATGTGCCGAGATCACTTGTTAAAATGATAGTTGGTATCTTTACACTTCACAAAGGTCAGTGAAGCTACAGAAGAACTTTGGAGCCTGTGCTTACTGTGACAGTGTCACCGATAGGTAGCAGTGTGGGGGATCGTGAGGGAAGCTCTTGCAGGTCTTGGATGTAATTTGCTAAAGGCAAAACCAGAAGGTTACAAACCATCTTTCTGCACTGAGGGGGACATTTGAGCTGGGATAATGATGATTGTTCGGTAGCAGCTTCTTTGTAAAGTTTCTGTCAAAAGGGTTCATGTGTAGAGAGACTAAAAATGGGTGGTGGGGAGGAACCAGGGCTGGTGAGAGTGCAGTGATGCTTTGTGCTTCCAGCTAACTGCTTCTCCAAGACTCATGAAGCACTCATATACCCCTGCTGAAACCCACGCTGTCCTGCATGGAAACAGTGTGGATCTTAGTGGGGGTTTTTTATTCCTGCAAGGTGGGAGACCTGGCACAACTTGCCTGTTGTCATGGAGCAGATCTTAGGAAAAAGCAGCCCCAAGAGAGTGGATTTGGGATTTATTTGGGGTTTTGTAGGCCTGTCTGAGACTGCTTTCTCAGGAGAGGGTGTGTTGGAAACTCACTGTTTCTGGAAGTTTTTGAGCTGCCCATGCCAACATCCCTTCAGCTGGTCCTGGCCAGTATCAGGCGTGACCCTGGTTTTCCACTGCTGCTCTGACTACCTGAATAGAAGAACAAGGGACAAGAACAAGGATTGTCCTTAGCAGAGTTTTAGGTGATTGCTAAGTTATTTAGGGAGCTCATCGTTTTAGCTGCTGGCCTGAGGAACTGGGGTCAGCACTCCTCACTCACCAGTCAGGAGGCAAAAAAAGCATCTCCTGGGCAGTTGCATGGTTGGGAGTGTAGAATGAGCCATGTTGTGTCAGGTGCAACTACAAGCACCTGGGTTGACCAGCAGATGCCTGGCTCCCTCTCCAGCTTCCCCAGAGATGATGTGTCTGCGAAGGCACAGAAACAAATTGTAAAGTAGGAAGGTGGGACAGTGTTAATGATAATGTGCCCGAGATACTGGGCCCATTTCCTGAGGTCACATTGCCTCGCTGGCAGATGGGGATTAGCAGGAGGAGTTGGGCTGGGGGGGCTGCCAACAGCTGTCACTCAGATAAAGAGAGGCTAACACTCAGCAGTGCTACTCTGGCTATAAAATACTTACTAGACTTTTTGTTACCCTAATACTTAAAGCTATACAAAGGGGATTAAAATAAAGAACATTTATTGCAAAACTCTTTCCTCTGAAGTTTTTTCTCTGATGTGATTTTTCAAAAATTGATTAGTTCTCTTTCACTGGGAGCATGCAGCTGAGGAAGAAAACCAATGGACTCTCACCAGGTAACTCGGCCTCATTTGACTTCCTGCTTGTGTCCATGGAGGTTTGCTGGGCACAGGAATTGAGGTTCCTCATGCTTGAGCAGTGAACTATAATAATGATTTTGACTCCACGTGCTCAAAACTGATCTTGCAAAGAGATGCTGTTGCCAAAATTGCAGGGGCAGGATTTGGTCTCCCTTTGATCTCTGTTTAAATCTCATGGGCCATTTACTGCAACTTAATAAGTAACAGTGCATGAGTAGTGGGATGCTCACCCTGCCTCGAACTCAGTCTCCTCAAATACATGGTGGAGCAAACTTGCTTTCTTTGTAGATAAACTGAGTCCAATGGTCTTGCAGTGCAGGTCAAGGTTTATGCAAAAATGCCAAGAATTAACTAATGCATGTAATAAGGTAAATCATAGCACTTTGGTGATGTGTGTGATCAATGTTGCGTGGTTCAGTGAGCCAACTGAAGTGGCTTCAGGGATTGAGAGCTTGTGGTTGTATCTCTTCAGTGTGGTTTGATGTTTGCTCAATATTAAATGATTCATCTGGTGAATTAAGGGTGAATCAAAGGCCTCTTTTGCAACTCCCACTGCTTCACTGTTTTTTGTGGTGGGGAAATCTTTTCATTTCTGCCCTGGTTTAATAGATCTTTGTAAAGAAACATGCTAATGATGATTCTGGCCATGGAGTGCTAAGGATTTGCCAGCAAGAGAGTCTGTTATCACAATGTGAGATGCCTCCCTCTCTCAAATTACATCTTCTAATTTGATTTATTTTGAGCGTCTTTGTATTTCTACAATCTATGGTTTTATTATACTGTGTTAGTTGCTGTTGTCTTAGACTGTAAGAGTTTTCCTTCGTGTTGGCAGGAGGAGAAACAGGATATAAAAGTTATTGTCATTACTATTGCTGAAAATAGTCCAAATTTCCAACACACTCAGTGTCTTTCAGTTTTATTTAGAGATACAGTAATATTCCTTAGGATGCCCTAAAACTCCTCTAGTGAAATATATTGTTAACCCAGTAGAAATGTAATTTCCTAATAAATATGAATTTTTAAATCAGAATTCAGCTGCATGCTTAGCATTCCCCAGGAAGCACAAACCCCTGATGATAGAAATTAGGGCTGTCCTGTGCTGGGGGAGAGTTGTATGTGTAGGGACAAGAAACTGAAGGTGCTGCAGCAACTGTTGCTGACATTTTTGCAGGATGCACTGGCTCAGTTTCTCCTGGGCTCTCAGCTGGCCTTGCAGCCGTGAGGGCTTCTTTGGCACATCCCAGCTTCTGGGTGGCTCAGCTGTCAGGGGACAGCACCGAGACAGAGAGTAGCCCCTTACTAGCACTGTGAATGTAGGGGGCTGTCCCAGCAACAAAATTCAGTCTATTTTTATTTTTGGAAATGGGCTGGATAGAATTCTGCTCTGTGCAGTGCTAAATTAGAGAATGAAACTGTGGCTGAGGGGTGTGTGTGTCTCTCCTGCTCCCGGCAAGGAGGACAGCGGAGGGCCGTGGCCTTGTCTGCCCACCATTCCTCTAAGGGCAGGATGAGCGTGGCTCACACCTGGGCAGAACCTTCCCCCGCCTCCCACTGGCTTGGCTGGCATTAATGCTGATCCCTGCCTTTCTCCACTCTTTGGACCTCGCTGGAGAAAGGCCAAGTAGAGCATGGGAGGCCTCTGTCACTTGGGCAGGAATCTGGGCTGGCTGTTGGGCTGCCCTCAGACTGGGTCTGTCTCTGCAGCACCCTAATGTGAGATAGAAGGGTTCTTCTGAATATGAAAATGAGCAACTTTGGGATGCTGCTCTGCAGTGGGGCAAATACAAGGACAAAGAAGAAGGTATCAAATGAATGTGGGCAGAAATGGGTTGAAAATTCCAAAATTCTGCTAGAGAGGGGGCTAGAGACAGCTGCAGTCTTAACCATCTCTAAGCATGTTGTCCAGAGCTTGCTGATTGCTGACAGAGCTCAGGTGGGTGGTGAAGGAGAGGATCTTGGTTTAAGCCACAAAGCCATGCCAGCCCTGCCCCTCTGCAGGGCAGTAACACACCCAGCAAAGGCCACTTGCACTGCATCTCTTCAGCAGTGGCTGTGAAGGGCCTCTGCTGAAGTTTTGTGGGCGTTGTAAGTTGTTTCCTTCGTTCCATTCCTCCCTGACTTGATTCAGACATTCTCTAACCTGAGAAGCATTGCCCCATGGATCCTGACTGCAGCCAAAGTGCTGCTGATGCCATTTAACCCCTTGATTTTGTTGTTCTAGTTCAACCTCAATTAAACTTGCATTTCTTCAGAGTGGGGGTGTTTGGGAAGGTGTTTGTGTCCCTATTCTTTCCCATATGGTGGTCTGAGTGACTTCAGGTTGTTACTGCATATCTGGGGGCAGGGTGTACATCCCCTTTCCTAACATCCCATGCAGCTCCCACCACAGGACCAGATGGGTCTGGGTCCCAGAGCCAGGCAGGCTCCTGATGTGTAGGGTGACAGTGCTGCTGAGCCAGGGGCAGCCCTCATCCTCTTCCCTGCATCCTCTTTGTCTTGGTGCTTCTCTGAGACTGTGGTTAGCCAATTTGTGGAGCCAAAAGAGTCCCAAATTATTTCCTTTTTTGGAAGAGGAGCTCTGATGCCGGTTGGTGGAAGCCAGGAGCTGTGGTCAGGGATGCTATCCTGTGCTGGGGTAAAGTGTCATCTCTTCCAGCTACTCCCAACCACAGGTCACATCCTCCCGCAGATCCACCCTCCTCCCAAACCAGTGGGAATTAACTAGAGCCCATTTCCTGTAAGGTTTTCCTCTTCTGTACTTTCAAGGGGCGGCACACCTGGTCCTTCTGGCAGATTCGTGGTGGTGGTAAGCACGGGAGGGAAGGGGCAGCACTGGGCCGTGGTGAGCAGTGACCAGCTGCCTCCCACATCTGCCCAGCTGCAGCTCAAAGCGCATCTGACCCCCTCAGCTGGGCAGCGGCTGTGCCTCTGACTCGCCAGTCTCCATGACACACACGATGTTCAAAGTGCCTCTGCATATAGGAAGTAGTTTAATCATAGCTTTGCTCACTGTTTCAGCAAATTCGACCAGAGTCTGCATTGTTAAGTGTAAATGTCACACACACAAATATTAAAACATCTGGTTTCAAGTGAAAACAGCGAGGAAATGGGTGTTGTGCTTAAAGTAAAGTCTGCATCCTGAAGTCCCTCCTCCGCAGCTAGGTTTAGTTTAGATAGATTCAATGTAACCTGTAATATCAATACTCAGATTGTACATGGAGAATTAGAGCAAAGGCTGAGGTTTTGCCATAACCCTGAACTTTCTGCCCAGGTCATAAACATTTTGGAGACATTTTTCCTGTCTCTGAACATCTTTTTAGCGAGTTCTCCTGCATGCTTCACTACCTCTTACTCTGGTGTGCTGCCTGATGGGAATATCCTTATTGACTTCAGATTCGGATTTACAGTTAGGCTAAATTGAATCACAGCCCACACTGAATGGGGCCCATTTGTTAAGGAAAGACTTTCTAACTGCAGGCAGCTGTAGAAAGCTGCTGTCCCAGCGCTCATGGCCAGCTGCCTCTTGAGGAATTCAGTGCCATGTACGTGTAGCTGGGTCATCTTCCAGCTTTTTCTGTTACTGGAGCGCCGTGTGAAGGAACGTGCAAATATATTTTCTATAGATCACTGCAACTCTCACAAAACTCCATCCTGTTCTTGGCAGACTTCAAAACTCTGCGCTTGCTCCAGATTTTTGGCCGTCTCTGGTGTCTGTGGGAAGTGGAGAGAGTTTCTGATTGTGTATTCTGTGCAACAGTGGATATGCTGTCACACTGTGCAAAGGATTAATGTCATTTTCATATGGCCTAGAAATTTTAACTTTGAAAACTAAAATGAGGAACAAGTAAACTTCCTTTTCATGCCTTTAGGACAAGAAATTTTTGGGTGCTTGCATCTTTCTTATTAGAAACCATTTGATATCACTTTAAAGGATGCTGGACACGTACACTGATTACGTATTTATCATTTAGATAGAAGCCTTGCACTGCCCTGCAGGCCTTTTAAACTCAGCATTAGTTTGAAAACACAATATATGAAGCCCTATCAGTGCAGCCTATCAGGACAACTAAATATTATGCATGGAGCAAAATATTTCCCTTTCATTATGAAAATAAGTGTTCTCTGCAGTGTTATGCTTCAAGCGTGTTGTTCAAAAGATGTGATCAAGACATCAAAGAGAGGAAAATGATTAAGATAGCAGAAACTGAACCAGCTGCCTTTCCTTTGGTAATTAACAGACCATCTCATGCATTGCCCTGCTGAAATTGCAAACTTTCTTTTTTCCCCCTGAGAGCTGTGTTCTGAAGTGGGAGTCATTTTACTGCTTTTACAATGAGCTGTTTAATTTTACTGTCAGAATAAGACTTAGAAAGAAGCAGGAGTCAGCTGCACCACTGTGCTATAACCTGGCTCTTCAATCATCAGAGCAATTCCAAGGGTCAGTACTGTTTTCTCCTCTGTTTTAGATGGGAGGATGGGACAAGTTGATTGGTGCCCTCGGTCCATCTGACATAGCCGAGGTGAGCATGCAGGTTTGTCCCACTGGAGGCTCTGAGTCTCTGTGAGAGATGCCTGATGCCAAAAGTGTGGCTGCAGATTTTACCTGGCAGTCCCCACACCCTCCCTGGTTAGAAGAGCTGAGGCATCAGAGATGCTGACCCACCCTGAGGGGGTTCTCGGTGTAGCTGCAGTGCAAAGGTGTCTGCCTGGGAGCCACTTCTTTATAGCTTGGCTTCTTCTGCCTTGCACCTGCTACAAACTCCATGGCTGTGGTCCAAGAGGCAAGAAAAGAAAGCAAGTGCAAGTCCTGCATGGACAGTAATTCAGTGCATCCCTCAAGTTTGGAGGTCTCTGCCTCACCTCATTTGTGGGGTGACCTTAAGCACCTTTTTGGGCTCACAAATCTCACTTTGTGAATGCTAAGTGTTAAAAACCATCATAGTAAACACAAGAGAAAAACAATCTGCTTTCAATTTTTTTTTTTTTACTTTTTTTTTTCTCCTTATTTTTTTTCTTATAAAGAAAGCAGGTTTGTGCTATCACAGGACTTTGTGCAGGTGTGCTGGAGCTGCCTGTAGCCCTTGGTCTGTGTAGCTGGAACAGCACGGAGTTGGGGTATTTACTTAATTTCTCATCCTGGATCTTGGGGTTTGCACTGCAGTATCTGCTCTGCCCCTTCAAGGTCAGCTTGGATCTGCCTGTGTGTCTCTGACTGTCAGGGCTGTCTGTCCCCATGCCATGTCAGAAAGGTATTACAGTCCTTCTCCAGGATCCACAAACTAGTCCATGGTACCAGAACTCTGTGCTTAAAGCCTGCAGTTGGGCTGGCAACCCAAAATATGTCAGCTTTTCCAGAGTTTGGTCTGCTATGGACACATCAAACTGGTTCAAAACCAGTGTCTTTGGTTTGTTAATGTCCCCCCTTAAGATAGGAACAGCATCATCTCCTCCAGGCAGCAAGGAGAACAACCTGAGGATGGGGTTGCATGGAAGGGCTCATCTGCTTTGAAATTTCAGCCCCTTGAAGTGAGGGATATTTGAACTGCAGGTTCAGTGAGAGCAGTTTCTCAGGGGAAAAAGCTGTGGTGAAACATCTCTCACAGTGACTCAAGTATCAGGAGACATGGCTTCTGTCCTCACTCTTGCTGCAGACTGCTGCTGGCAAATCAGTCATTGTGTGAGGTTTTCCTCCCGCTTTTATTTCCTATCTTTTTAAAATCAGAGTTTTAAAATTACCTTAATGAAGGCCATGGTGGCCACTGGTGTTTTTTAGCTTGGTGCAAACTATTGTCTTTTCCTTGTTTTTTCCCTACTTCGGTTTTGGGGGATATAGGGGCGTTTTTCCGTCTGTCAGTGTGTTCAGCTTAGCAAATGGCAGGTGCCTCCAAAGGGTTGCACAGGTGATGTGTGCAGTCACAAGGAGGGACAGCACTTGCAAGTTTAGTTCTGTTCCCTGCCCAGCTGTCCTTGACTGGGGATGTGACAGCAGTGACACCAGGGTTCTGGAGTCACGTGTTACAGCAGTCTTGGGATTTACTAGAGATGAGGTGTATTTAAAGTGTATTCTGGGGTAAGGCTACACCTCCTTTTTGGAGTGTGGTCAGACCTGTGCTCTTCCTGCTGATACCAGGTTCAGACAAGGGAGAAGGTCAAAAACTCTTGGTGTTTTTTTTTTTCTTGATTGCTTCATCAGACAAGTTGTAGCTGTAAACAAGGAAATGACTGCATATGCTGTTTGTGGCAGGTTGTTGATTTATTCCTGGAAAAAAGTTCCTCTTTGCATTTTCTTCCCCCAGATTGCTCTCTGCTTTTATGCAAAGGCGTGATACAGCCCCATCATCTGTCACAGAGACACATTGCATCAGAAGAGGCATATTATTGTATGATGTTCTTTGAGTCTGGCCCCAGCCAGGCCTCGCAGGTCAGACAGTGTCAGGAAGGAGGGAAGACAACACCATTAACTCTTTAAAAATCTGATGAAGGGGGCAGATAGATCAAAAGAAAAATTCAAGTGGGAGCTGAGACTGCCTGGGGGAGCTAGAAATTCTTCTTTAGTCAAAACTACAGCTTGCCTGGGGCAGTCCAGAAGTGATGTTTGGTGCCATCTTGATGTGTTTTCAGGGCTAGGTTGCAGCCCCAAATCCACCCAGTCTTGATGATGGAGAGAGGTGTGTGGGAGGGAGTAAAGCATGCTCAGCACTTCGTAGGATGAGAGCTTTTTGTCAGCTTGTGTGAAATAAAATTAGAGCTTAGGGACAGAAGTGACGGGTGGTAAACAGCTCGAACAAGGGAGACCAGACTTTTCTCTTTCTGCTCACAGTCGTTTCCTCCCTCAGTGCTTTCCTCCAGCTGTAATTTTGTCATTGTGTCCAAATTGGTCACAGTGACATGTACTTATCAAAAACCTCCATTGTGCATACGTTGTCCCCAAATTGTCCTTAATTCCTGTTGTAAGAGACCTTCTGTCTGAAATTGAAGCAACTGGCTAGAAAAGTGCATTTTAAACTTTCCTTTTAGTGAAATAACACAGGCTTGAGAACTGTCATTGCAGTTAATGCTCAATAAAAAAGGATGTTTTTCTGGCTGAATGAGAGGTGGAAAAAGGCTTTTATTTGAATTTTCATCCTCTGGAATAAAATGCTATGTCTTGTTCAGAAACTAAAAGCACTGCTGAAAAATACTGAATGCCATAAATGAATCATTTTATTTAGTTAAAAAGCTTTTTTGAAAGGAAATCACTCCCAGTTTTGCCCTAGAAAAGAAGAAATTATCTCAATGTGTAACATAAAAGTGAGCTTAACCAGTGGACAAAATAACCAAGCCATCCAGTGTTTAAAGCAAACAACCTAAGCTTTAGGCTTCTCTCTGATCTATTACATTAAAATTCACTCTTGGAAATGATTAGACAGGGAAGCCTCCTGTCTCCTTGTATAAAAGAGAAATTTACCTGGAAGTTAAGGTCTCTGTTGGATGCCCTGGCTCCGTGGCCATGCAGAAGGAGGCTGCAGTGGGGGGATGTGGCCCCATGTCCTGCTGGATCCGTTCAGCTCCTGCCAGGCAGCAGGGGACATGCCACCACCCCCGTGCCCCATCCCTCTCCTGGCTCACGTGCCTGTCACTGCTGCCTCCTGCCTTATCAGGATGGAGGTGAGGGAGGCACAGAGTACTGATACCCACAGGGTGAGAAGGTGTCTCTGATGGGTTTGAGTTCCAGGCATTTCAGCTCAGAGCTGCTGCAAACCCTTTGTTCTCTGAGCTGCAGCAGTGCCAGCAAGTAGCACCCCAGTTGTGTAACCATCTTGTAACTCTGGAGTGACCATGCTGGCTTTTGGAAAACCAGCCACAGTCTAAGCAGGGCTCCCAAGTGCCTTGTTCAGTCTCAGCTGCTGGCAGTCATGGAGACAGTTTCCGTGGGCTGAGGTCTCCTGCTCTGCAATGTATTCCCTTTCTCAACACACAGTTTCTGATGTAGCATGAAAGGACCCCTTGGTCTTTCAGAATCTCTGATGCAGCTCCTTCTCTTAAATCCCTCAGCACAAGTTGGCTGATTCCTTATTCTGAATAAATTAAAAATACCTAGTCCTCCTTGTAAGAACTTGAAGTCTACTTAGAAGAAGACTGTTCTTCTCCTGGTGCTTGCAGGCTTCACCTGTGAGCATGTTGTACCATTAGTGCCTAATGCAGGGATATCTGGAACTATTCCACTGCTGTGGGGGGCAGTTCTGACAGGGGCAGTGTCTGCATTAGAGGACTGAAATAGCAACGAGGGAAGGGCCTGGACAGTGTGCTTGGCTGGGTGATGTATGTGACTTGAGACAGCTGCAGGCTCTGCTGGTGCTTGTTGGTGGGGATGGTTTAGAGATTTTGCTCAAAGCCCTCCCCACCTGAATGGGCTGAAGAAGAGGGATTTGGCATACAGGTTTCAGGCATGACTGCTGTCTGTGTAGGAAAACAGATTTGTTTTAAGTGCCTGTGATCAGAGGATCCTGTTCAGACCTGGTATCATGCTATTCACTTCAGCTGGTTACTAATCTCAGCACTGAGTTTGACCCTTAAGCTTTTTGTTTTTATCATGTGCTTTGATACAGTCATAAAAATACTGACTGGCTGGCAGAGCTCCAGAGCTGAGCTTTATATTTGAGCAACTGCGAAACGAATGTGCTTAACCTGGTTTTATGCTTCAGGATATTGTCCTTTCCCCCTGCCTGCCCCCCCAAGATTATTTTAAAGCTCACATTCCTTGTTCTGGGGACAGCTATGTTGCCCTCTGCACGCTGTGCAGGGCAGGTTCATCCCAGTATTGCCTTTGCTCTGGGCCTCAAACCTAGGTCTATGGAAACACAGGACTTCAGTGGAAATACTTCCTCAGGCACCAGAGGAGAGGAGATGGAGTTGGAGGTGGGCTGGGGCCTGGGAGACCCTCCTTCCCCATAATGCTGAAGCCTGTGCTCTCTCCCCACCAGACGTGCCTGGTGTTTGAACTTTCTGAAGCATTTGGTACCGGGATATCCCATCCCTGCTGGGCTGGGGGCTGTGTGTGTCTGTGTGCCTGCACACGGAGCGAGACGAGAAGTGTTCCAGGAGAAAATCCCTGTGCGTGACTGAGCTGCTGCGCCCCCATGCCAGCGAGTCAGCAGGCTTTTTATATCCCATAGGAATATCCCATAGGGTTTGAGTGTGCCACAGAGAGACTCCAGGGAATTTATTCTGCTGCTGGGACGGGCAGCTTTGGTTGCATGAAGTGCACTGCACTGCTACATTTCAGGAACATGCCCCCTGTGTTAGTTGTGAATTTAAATATAAATGTGCCCTTGATTCTTGCTTCACAAAGCTGTTCCCTCTTAGTTTCTGTGAAAAACTGCCTTCCAGCTCTTGAAGTTTAATCTCTGCTCTACAGTGCCCCTAGAATACGTTTTATCTGGGTTTAACTAGACCTTCCCTTACTATGCTGCTTCCCTATGGGCTGCAGAGCAGTTCAGTCTCCAGGTACTGCATCCAGATTATATCTTCAGTTGCTAATAGAGAAATGGAAGGAATATACTTTTTGTTTGCTTTGTATAGGGAAAATACAGCTACTGCTGTATTCTTGCCAAAGGGCAATTCCTTCATTGCAGAGGGACGTTGCACGCTGCAAGTGCTGACGTGGATAGACAAGACTGCTCCTTGAAGGCAAGTACCCAAGAGAGCATCTTGGCATTTCCTAGGCCAAGGTAGGACTTAAAGTTGAGTCACATGTTACTGACCTTGGGAATACATCATTCCCTAGAGCAGGCAGCTCCCCAGCATGCTCCAGGTAGACTTCTGCTTGTTCTGCTGTCCAGGGTGAGGAGCTGAGATGGAGGCCTCAGTCCTGGTCCTTCTCAGGCAGTGCATAAACAGCTGCTGGGCAAGGACTGAACCCTTTTGGATTCTGCCTGCGGTGTCTGATTTGTTCCAAGTGCTGCTAATAATTAGTCAAATAAAATGATTACTAAGAAAAGGAATTTGGTTTATTAGCAGAATGTTCCAGGAGGGTTTTATAGCTCTGGAATGGTATCTTGCCAATCAAGTAAGTATCACAGAGTGAAGAGAAACACAGTAGCCAGCTTGGCAGTCAGTAGGCCAGCACCGTCTGTAGCACAAGGCTTGAAATAAACTTGGTATGAAAATGCATTATTTTATAGCCACGTTGCTCATTTTTCCTGGAAAAAACCTTGCCTCCAAAAAGTTTTTTCTTCTGTCTTGTGTCTAGCACTGTCAAGTTTACCTGTCCCAGCTGTGTGTGCAGGTGCTGGTATTCTCGAGCTTGTGAATTCCCTCTGCATTTCACCTCCTTTTTTCATGGGTCTGTAAGACCAAAGCACAAGATTTTCTCAGAGTTCTTATTTTGTTAGAAAAGCCTCTCTCATTCCCCTCACCTCCAGCTTTGAGCCAGTGTTGAGGCTGAGTTGCTTCTCGGATTTGAGCTTCCAAACAAGGCTCCATTTCAGTCATGTAGCTTCAGTTCAGTTTTCCTCTGGAAACACTGTGGTTCTTTCTAAGGCCATGTTCTCATGTTTGGGAAACAACTGTTTAATGTTCCACAGTTCAGACTGGGCCTCTCACGAGTTTCATTCTCACATCTATACCACTGGCATCAATGACCCTTGGTCCTGTGCTCATTTGAGGGTAGGAGCTAAAGTCTTTATGCTGTTTGTCTTGGTCTGAGTCCTACCTGGTTTTGTTGTGGGGAGTTTGGTCAGGTTGCTGGAGCTGTGATGGATATCCAAGCCCGTTTCCACGGTTCTTTCTGGTGAAAAGATGCTTTCTTGGCAGCTGAAAAAAATCACAAGAACATGAAGCTGGAAGAGAATCTCAGCTCGTGTCAACCTAAAAACAGGAGAGGCTGCACAAATATTTTCCACTGTTACTATGCTTGTTGCCTGCTAGGACAGAACATCTTCTGGGGGCACAAGAGCTGCATCCCTCACACTGTGCAACTGAAGTCGGTGTTTGCTTCACCAAAGCAGTCCTGAAATTGCTTTTCCAAAGGGGTCACAAAGGTACCAGGCAAGAGCCTGGACGTGCAGGAAGCTTTGCTTGAGTTAGTTTCAGGAACAGATCTACAGACTGTTTCTATAGATAGATATGTCCAGTCTGAGACACTTGTTTCTGGAGGGTTTTTCTATGTGAGATAAGAGAGATGCTTTACCTTCTTAGAGGGGGTTGTAGGTTCATTGCAATCTGTCACTGTCAGCTGCTGATTTTTATGTGGCAGTGACAGGAATGGTATTTCCATTCCCTTCCCAGCTACAGGCTGATTATAGCAACTGTGTTTCTCCATGGGAGAAGGGAGAGGGGAATGGGAGTCCAACCAATTTGCTGGAAAAATGTTAGGAGCCGTGCATTAACTGACTGCATCCCTTCCACTCCCTGGGTAGGGAAAAGAGACATTTGGAAAATGTGGCTGTTGGTGCCTGTGGGACGAGGGAAAACCTTGGAAAACCGAGGTTTGCATGCCAGATGTCCTTTCAAGGGAAAAAAGAATAAAGTGACATGGCTGGGATATTATTTGGATTGTTTCTTAATGTCACACCTCGATGGAGTCTGAGGTTGTTAACTGGAGGATTGACTCTCAATATTGTGGCCAGATGCAGGGGTTGGCTGAGCTCCCTCACTTCGGAGCTCACTTTTAAATCATGCTTCAATAATTTACCCTGCCAAGGAGATTTGTAGTTTGGTGGTGTTTTGGAGTTAGTTTTTGAGCTAAGGAGGGCTCCCATGTCAGTGAGAAGGTAGCTGGGTCTCCAGACAGCCTCTCAGGTGTTTCCAAGTGTGCTGGTGGACCTTTTTGAGTGGCCAGATCTGCAGAAGGGAATTGGTACCCCTTTCCCATAGATGGGATTTCTCCGAACTCCTGAAAAAAACTTCAGCCTGTTTTGCCTGTCCTGCTCCTTAAATCTGTAGGACTGCAATGGGGCTAACCAGCTAGAAGTGTGACATTTGTCTGTTTTCTGTGATTCTCACTGTGATAGTGATTTGCTGACTTGGGGAGCTGGTGACATGCTTGCTGGCTGTGGCTCTTTGTGGTTTCAAGCTAAGAGGCAGTGCACTTGACAGACCAAAGCCGTGTGGCAGCCTCTCCACAGAGTCCTGGCTGCTGAGTGACTGCAGTAATGGCTTGGCTTTCTTGCCACCATGGAGGGGCTGCTTCAGATCCCTTCCTGGGCTGCACTACTGGCAGTATGGCATCCACAGCTAGTGTGGCTTTACAAGGGTTGGAAATGTGTGTAGGCTGCTGCAGCTGTGGCAAGAAGTGAGCCAATATGGAGAGGATTCAGTCATCTCCAGCTGAAAGTTGGCAGGGTGTAACTGATGTGCAAAATGAGGGTATTGGAGCAATTCATGTGTGCTGGAGTTGTGGAGGTGTTGGGCTGGAGGGTTCCTGCTCATCTCTGCAAGGCTGGAAGAGCATTGTTGGTCAGGGTTGTAGACATGGACTGTTTTGGGGAAAGCCCCGAATGATAGCAGAAGGATGATACTCAGCAAGTCAGAATTTTCACAAAGCCCTCAAATCAACAGTTGTAGAAGTCCAGGCACCATAATTTGTCACTTCTTTGGACAAAGTGACAGAGAGAAAGACCTTGAGAATCACAGGCTGAAAGTCAACAACAGATTTAAGTGTAGGCTTAAATCCCATTGAAATCCCTGGAATTAAGGCCGTTTCCTGAACGGTGCCTTGGCAAACTGAATCTCCAAGGGATCATTGTTGTGATCTCCAGAGGCTGTTCAGTCTCTGCCCTACACTTTCTGGGAAGATTTCTTCTCCTGAGGAGATGACATTTATCCATGGGACCAAAGCAAATCACTCATCTCAGTGTTCAGAAAAGAGATTTTTTGTGACCATGAAGAGCAGGAAAAATCTCACCATCAGGTGAGGTATGCCTCCTTGTTTACAAGCCTTGGGGAACTTTTTGGCCTTCTTTATGTTGCTGGTGGAGAAGCCTCACAGGCAGCTGGGGGAGCAGAAATCATGTCCTCTGGAGCACAGTGGGGGAGACAGCTCTGCAGCCCAAGTTGCACTCTTGTCTATCCCATCTGGGTCAGTCCTGGGCTTGCTGAAACACTCCTGGAGAATGCTGATGGGGCTGTGGTTTTGCCCTGTGGTCAGCCATGTCTCAGGGCTGATGGTTATCCTCCACTGAAACTACCGGTCTGTTCTCCAACTGGCCTCCTTAGCGTATCCTCAGGAACAATTTGGATGGTTAACAGAGAGGAGACTGTGGGACCCTAGTGGTGTCTCTCTGGCACCCAACCCTGTGGCTTTCTGGTCTGGTAGAGCTCCTGCCATCATTTTGTCTGACTTTGTACCTTCCTTCAAATGACGGTAGCCACAGTGGCTGTGTCAGACAGGATTTGGGATGCCTTGTGGAAGACTTACTCCCTCTTTGCTGCTTCCAGTGGAATTTGGTTGACCTGTGAGCACATTTCTGCCCCAGATTTTCTTTTTCTTTTCTTTTTTTTTGTAAGCCTTGGAATATATCCTACTGGCCCCTGGAGTGGTGAATCACCCTGTCGCTGCACCTAGGGGATGTCCATTCCTCCTTCCTGAGGCAGACCAGGGCAAATCCTGGAGCTAGTGGCCCAGTGGAATTGCTGAGGGCAGGCCCTCATATTTAATAGTCTACATCTGCTGGTATGTGGGCAAGGTTTTACTTTTACCTGTGAACATGCAGGTGGAGAGCCATCTCCCACAGCAGTCTGCGAACAGAGCTGGGCCCACGGAGAAACTGGGGCCTGAACACGAGACCTTCCTTTGCACCTTGTGGCAGCCCATCTGTCCCTGCCACAGAGGGGCACCTGGAAGCAGATGGAAAGGGAGGCACTCTGCTAGAGCACAGGATGCTTTCCCTTTCAGCAGAGCCCACTGACAGCACCCATTTGTGAATCCAGTGATTTTACATCCATCTTTGTGTTGTTCCAAGGCAACAAATGGTTTATATTTAAAGAGTATTAATTTAGTATTACTGAAGCCTTAAGAAAAGGCACAGTGGGCCAAGTCCTGCTAGTTTTGCTTGCATTTCACAGGGCTGAGGAGGGTGAGATTTGATCCTCTTTGGATGTACCTCTACTGGAAGGGTGATTGTGGGGGAGAGAGAAGAGACAGGGGAATTACAACATTGAAAATAAAAAATTCTACCTCTGCCCAGAGACGTTTTGCAATAAGACACTTCAGGGTGTGAGTTAAGATGCTGTAATTCACACCTCGTGCGTTTTGTGGCATTCCGCCGACTGCTTCATGCCCTGCACACGGAGGGGAGTGATTTGGGCTCAGCTTGCCCCCTGGCCGGCTCAGCCCTCGAGCAGAGATCAGCAGAGATCGAGCAGAGATGGCTGCAGGGCTTGTCTCTCCCTGTGCTTTGCATATCTGCCTCATGGTAAATCACAGTGGTGCCTCCGGCTCCTTCCTGTTTAGCGCTTCATAAATTAGAATTTAGAATCGCTCTGGGGACCCAGGTTAAAAATTTTGAATCTTTTGAATGAGGATTGGAGTCAAATCCTCATTTTTTAAGAGGGTCAGGCACGTGGAAGTGTTACATCGCTATCAGTGCTGCTGTGCCAGAGCTCATGTGCCCTGCAAAGATTTGGGGCTCTTTGTGTGAGCGAGCTGACCCAGCCAAGGTGCTTTGTTGACCACCATTGACTGCCAGTGCTGCAGCACAGAGGAGACACAGGTCAGTGTCAATTTGGGCGTCTCTGCACCACGTAGGCCTTTCCTTACTGCACACCCACCTTGACCTCAGCCTTGTAGACTTCAGATGTCTGGCTGGATTTGTCTCTTCCTGCAGGCAGGGGAAGAGGCACCTCTGGAGATGGATGTGTGCCCTTGCCACCTGCCTACAGGGATCTGAGATGAGTAGCTTTGGCCATTTTGAGATCCCAGTGTAGGGCTGTATAAAACTAGGACTTTTTCTCCAAATTCTGCCTAGCAAATTCCTCCTGTCTCTGGATGCTGATGTGTTGAGTGCAGCTGTATTAGTTCTTGAAAGCCTGTTGTTACAGACAGTGATCTTTCTGGGCTTTGAGTGGACACTTAAGCAGATTTAATAGAGTTTCTGTCTGTGCAACATTCATAATTCCCTTTAAGTGGCTAAGAGTGAGAGAACATTCAGGCTTGGGGAGTGAAAGGAAGAGGTTTGTTTATTGTTCTAAGGCACTGTAAGCCCTGAATTTGACAGAAATGTAAACTTATGCAGTCATTTTGCTGATTCATATTTTATTAGTGATTTTGACAGACCATATAATATGGGCATGGCCCTAAAAAGCTTATTTCTAATGGGACACATGCTGACTTGCAGCCACATGCCCTCCTTCCATAAATGAGTAACTCCCAGGGTACGTGAGGCTTGTGCCTGAGCTGTGAAACAAGAAGGAATTAGTGTGGCCACTGCCTCTGCCCCCCTCACAGCTCTGACAGAAGCCAAACAGCAGTGTATGTCTCCAGAGAAGATGTGGAGTTTCTTATGGGGGGAAGCTGTGCAAGTGACGAAGCCCAACTTAGAGTGATTGAACATCCCTGGGAGCGTTCTTCACCCCTACACTGAAAGAGTCCAGGCTTACAGCAGGAACTCACGTGGTGGCTTGTGCCAGGTAGGAGGCTGGATTTGATGATCAGGTCCTTTGGCAGTATGATGTGGCTGATAATCACCACATCCCCTAATTTTGCGTTCTTTTGGGGGCTCATCTGCTTCGTTCCCCATGTACAAACTGCAGAGAAGCAGCTTGGGTTGATGGGCAGTGCAGGTCAGTAGGACAACTTTCTCCTCTGGCTGCAGTACAGCCTGGAAACTCCTCTCCCAATTCCTCAGCTGGGGGTGAAGTAAGACAGTGTGACTGTCCTGTCCAGCAGCCATCCCTGAGCCCAGCAGTTAAACAGCTTTTCCTACCACTGGATCCTTATATTTGCAGGGTTTAAAGGGAGTGACATTTTAGGCAGAAGTACCCCAAGCACAGTATTGCTCTGGGCTGAAAAAAAATCTCTCCCATCTCTGTGCATCCCGGCAGGGTGGAGAAACGCTCGCTCCTCCCGGTGTGCTGGATGAAGGAGGTCTGGAAGCCCTCGAGGATGTCTGGGTGTCCCTCTGCCTGTGTGTGGCCCAGGTTGCACCTGCAGAGTTGGAGAGGGATGGATTTACACTGCCTGTGACAGTCCTGCGCAGCTGGGCGGGAAAGGGTGTTCCTGCAAGTGGGAAGGCAGGAAGCCAAGCGTGGGAAAAGGAGGGAAAAGGAGGATGATTGTGAGAAGAGTAGGAGGGAAGGAAAGGGCAGAGACAATAGTTCAACTTTGCAAAGAGGCAGTGATTGAGGGTGTGAGGATTTGGCACAGTATCTTCCTGAAAACCCTGAAGGTCCACAGGAAGAAGGTAATTTTGTGTTTGAGTGCTGTGCCCTGCCAGGAGGGAATCCATTCTGCACAGGACTCTTGCATCAGTTTTCCTGATTTGGCCAGAAGGCCAGGGGGTGAGGGTTGGAATAAGGAGGATGCTCCGTGTTTGCCTCTTAGGCATTTTGCAGTGCAATTCAGACATTGATTGCAAGACTAGGATACAAAATCGTTTTCTTCTTTCACTCTTCTCCCCACAAGAAACAGATTTCTCTAAAGCCTGAAGTCAAAGGTCACTACAGTGACAAAGATTTTTCCAGTGACTTCAGCATTGCATCTTTCTAGTGTTGTGGAAATTTGTTCCCTTTTTTCCAGGAATTGGTTTTACATTGTCAGGATTGTTCTGTAGAGAACAAGTACATTCATTCTTTTATATATTTTTATATATACGTAGTCATGCAATATAATTAAAGATCAATGTGCATTGCATGTTGGCTGAATGGTATTTATGTTTTGAGGATAGCTCCTTTTTTCAGTTGCTCTTCTATCATTTTGCATTTCAAATGCAAATACATTTTCCCTGCCCATGGCAGGGGGGTTGCACCTAGATGATCTTCAAGGTCCCTTCCAATCCACACCATTCTATGATCTGTCAGTGTGTTATGCTGGCAGTTCTGGAATGCTTCGCTGGTTGATGTTGATTTCACCTCAAGTTTTATCCTTTAGTCATGCATGAAAAATGTAGTTGCACAAAGGGGAGACAGAAACTAGAAGTTTGTTTCAGAGTTGGTTTTTTTCACACTTAGTGCTGTACCCCTCAGGTCTGGCTTTGTGAATCTGAGGGTCTCTTGGTTTACATGAACTTTTTGTTTCCCTCTACTCAAAATGAGAAGAAGAAAAAAAATCCCACTATTCTATGGCAAAATCCCAGGAGATTTCCATTATTTGGACTAAGAATGTCCCAGAGCTTTGTCATTGTTCTGGAAGGGCCTGGAGGAGTTTTGCTCGTTTTCCCAGGCCCTTGCTTTGCTTTTCCAACATTGCATCTGGGGGTCATACGCAAGGTTACAAATCAAAGCCGGAAGATTTGCATGCTAACATAAACTACATGCAAGTGCTGCTGCAGAGCAGGAATCCTGAATGTTGGAAGCCAAAAGGGAGGCTGGGTTGTAGCAACAACGCCTCTTTGCGACCGTGAGGCAGACGGGGCAGCGAGCACTTGCCATTTGTGCAAGTGAGGGTCTGTGGCTGCAGCAAAACTGCCCTGGGACCGTGTGTGAAATGGGCTCAGCAGTACCATGGTGTGCTGCCTCTGCATGTGGCCACAAGCTGTGTGTGCTCCAGCACTGTACATCGTCTCCATAGCTGGGGAAATGCATCAGTCCAAGCCTGCTGGTAACATGTAGAAGGGCCCTTATTGTCAGAACAGGAAGGTGCTCCAAGAGATCTCTCACAGGCACAAATAACTCGGTGCAGAGGCGGGTGAGACTTGGTGTTAAGTGGAAAACAGCAATTTCCAGGTCATATTTTGTCTCTCTCTGTGTCTTGTCAATCTTGATGCATGTAAAAGTAGCAAGCAGGTTTTCGTTAGTTCTCGTTTGACCAAGCTATTCCTGTATCTGTGGCCCCAGGGCACTCGATGACAAAGATCCCTTTGCCTGAAATATGAGCAGAGCTCTACTTGTCCTATTTTGAACATCCCTAAAGTCAATTCCTCTTGTGCCAGAATTAATTCAGTTGCTTCTCTCATAAGCCTCTGTGATTTGGCAGCATCCTTCTGATACTTCAGCAATTCTGCTTTCATGTGAGGTTTGATCCAGCACCATGAAGGGAATTAAACTCTTCCTCTTGGCTTCTGTGGGTCTAATCATGCTGTAATGGCAGTCAAAACCAGATGCAGGTTGTACCCATTTGGACCAGGATTAGATTTTAATATACAAACCTTGCCCTCATCTGAATGATCATCATCACTGATGACAGCAGAATGATCTCTTACAGCTGAAGATTGCAAGATGTGTTATAAACTGAGGAGTGATTTTAAAGACACTCATATCTGCCTCAATATCTTCCTGTTAAAACTCATTTCAGCTGAAGCAGGATGAAGCCAGTTTTGAGTCAATTTTTAAGATTTGTTCCTGTGTAGAGAAGAAGGACAGGGGAATTAAGTAATTTCATATTGGAAAATAATTTTTTGAAACTGCTGTTTCCACTTGGTGTCTATCCTTTTCCTTGCAACTGACATGATGATGTAGGAGCTGAGAAGTGATTGGCTTAGAAGAACTTCCACCTCACTTCCCCATCCAGCACTGGCACTGAGGATTTCTACATTAAGATGTACTCTTCGGAGGTGTTATGTTTCATTCAGAACAACTTCAATTTCAAATCAATTTCTAAAACCAGTTCAGTGAAACTGATGCAATTCCGGTATTCAAAATTAGTCCGTGAATCTTGGAGGATTTAAAATTCTAGAGTCTATTTTGTCTGTTGATAGTTTCTTTTTCCAATTCTCTTTTTCTTGAATGGAGATTCTCTTCTTCCACCAGGACATGCTCATATTTTAGGGGCCTTATGAAACACCAACCATCTGCTGAGAAGGACACAAGAATTGAGTTAAAATAGTTTAAAAATCAGATGGCATCCAGATTTAAGAGGCAGTAAGCTGAAAAATCTTTACCTCCAAGTACAGCTGTAGTATTTTTGTTTGCTTGCCTTAGCCTGTTTCGGACCCAGGTAGGGTATTTGAGAAGGCCACGAGGGAGGCAGGTTTCACAGAGAGCCTGTATGTTCTTGTTTCCATTTTACATTTGTCACTCTACAATTCTAATGCTTTGTAGGCTTAGATGTTGTGTTTTCTAATAATCTGTCAACTCTTAAATCGCAGAAACTGAGTCTTGTGGTTATTCTGCTTCACAAATAGTTCCATCACATGTGGAAAGGAAATGCAGGTGGATTGAGACAGACTGGAAACAGGAATATGAGTCCACATTGTGCTCTGCACAGATGCTCACTCTCCCTCATACACACATGTAAATGTAATGGGTGGATGTTGTCCACCTCCTTTGTCTCCTCTCCTTGCAGAGAAGCTGCTGATCTGCTTCCAGAAGCTGGGAAGTGGTAGTGGAAAAGTGACCAGTCCTTACTAGTCCTGTTTCTTATTCTCTTTCCATAAGCTGTAGCTGTTGGATGTGCTGGAGTTAAGATAGCCTTGACAGGTCTTTGACATGACCCAGGATATCAGTTAAAAACAAACAAACCCCTGCTAATGCAGCACAGATACTGCGTGTCTGCAAGAATCAGACACATCATATTCTGCTCGCACACCCCCAAGAATGGACTTAAATGAAGTAATCAAACAAGCCTGGCCAGAGGCTTGGAGGTGGTTTGTAACCAAGCTGCCGGGCTCTCAGCTGTTCCAGTTCTGCAGCTCTCTGGTCAGGTTACTGCCACAAATCATTGGTGCAGATTCCACTTTTTACCATTTTATGCCTCTCATGGTCATTTGCATGGCCATGCAAAGAAATACAGCAGGGAGGTTTTTGTGCTTTTGGCTTATTGCTCTGATTGTGTGGGACAACTTAGCATCTTCTTAGCAGGAAGACGCTGGGAAGGCCTGAAGAAAATGTTTAGAAACTCAAGTTGGCAAGTGCCAAAAACCTGAGGGGTGAAGTTGAGACCAAATCAGAATTTGAACTGTGGGCTTTAAAACCTCATCAGTGCATGAGAAAAATATGGGAGGCTAAGTATTGTCTTACTCTGCCTGTGTAAACACGACAAGCTGGATTCGTCATTCAGACACAACCCTGTTCTGTGTCTGGTCTGTCCCCCTGAAGCTAGGAAACCAGCAAAATCGTCCAGCCAGGTGCCTCCATATTCAAATGAGTTCCTCTTCCTGTGTTCCAGGCATGTCTGCTGGCTGGCTTGAGGCAGTTTGTTTGCTATTCTCATTTGTTTTTAAGTACTGGGATTTGGCAAAGAGAAACAGGTTTCACCCTGGTTACTGCTCCACCAGGAGGAAAATCTGTGCCCATATAGGTTGCAGTAGTGGTAGGGTTTTCTGAACTAGAATGGACCCAGTTTGAGTCTTGAGAGTACAGCTAGATTCAGAGCTAGAAATGAGTTTATTTTTCTGTGTACTCAGAACAGATTTGGTGTGATATGGCTGAAAAGAGAAGCAGCATTAATCCTTTTACAGTGTAGGTTAGAGATGAAACAAGATCCACAAAAGAAATCAGTGAAGAAAGGAAAACTCTCGTATTCCCCCTCTCTGTTTTTCTTCTATCCTCTCACTTTTATGTTTATTTTGACTGTAAATTATCTTGCAAATTATGATGGAAACTGGAATTGCTATGTCCTGCTTTAGTTGCCTGTGTGGTGGCTGCTCACAGATGAGAACTGGCAAATGCTTCAGGTTGCTCCCTCCCAGCGTACTCTATCTCTGCTTTGCTTCCAAAACTTAGGTACGTGCAACATTTGTCCATGAGACCCCTGGGTCATTTTGGCTTTTTCTCAGTTACATTTTCCCTGTTGGTAATGGAGACATGAGCTGGGTAGAGGGGTGTCTGTGAAACCACATCTGGTGCATGAGGAAGCCAGACACCCCACACCTGTGTGCAGCTCACATCACCCCCTCCTAGGGACTGCTCTGAGGCATCCTGCCTTGGCAGCAACCACCCTGCAAGGACCTTTCTTGTTTGGGGCTCCCTGGGTCTCATGTTTCTTCCAAGTCTCATCTCTGTTTCTCAGCTCAGTCTTCAAAATCCTGGAGTGAGAACAGCTCTGGAGTGGGTTTGAAAATAGCTCTTCCTTGGCCCTGCCCCGGCTGAGCTGCGGTACCTCAGAGACCTTCGTGCTGAAAGGTGACCTCATTGCATGGCACCAATGATGGACTTACCATTGGCTTGGGGCTGAGGGTCTGACTTCATCTCTGTGGGAATTTCCCAGGTCTCACAGTGCTTTTCAGGGCCTTTTGAATTCTGGTGAGCTGGGCAAGAAGCCCGTGCTGTGCTCACTGAATCCATAGTCAGACATGAGCTGAGCCAAGTGGAGGCACAGGTGATGTATGCGGGGGAAGGGCTTACATTCTCCATGCTTATTCCTGGATCATTCCCCTCCTCCTGTTGCCATGCTGGCTCTTGTATAGGGCAGAAATTGAGGACACTGGGACCCCTCATCCTGGGGAGACCCTAGCTACTGGTGCTGGTGTCTTACGGGGTGGAGCAAGATAGCTAAAATCAACCAAACCGCATCAGGAAGCTGAACAGCTTTGCTGCTTTGGTCTTGTGGATACCAAAATTGCTGTCTCTAGGCGGTTATCACTTCAAATCTGGATCGGGGCCAGCACCAATTTGTGCTCATCAGCACATCTTTGACGTTAAAATGGTTATGCAAACAGTGAGTTGGTGCAGTGGCTGTACTCTGGTAATGTAGAAAACAGATATATGTTGACTTTGCTGCAGTTTGAATTGTTTTAATGCAAACTCCACCAGGTAAATGAAGCAGCTGAAATTGCTGCAAGCCTTGCACGAGCTGGATTGACTTTGCATGGAAGTGGACCAGGGAGCACTCACATGCTGAGCTGTGCTGGTGGAAAGCTTCCAGCTCACAGGCAGTGATAGCATCTGAATACAGGGAAGAAGATGCATCTTTTCCAACTCAGTCCAGATTCATAGCAGGACAAACATCCAACACTTTAATAGGAGTCTTTGAAGAAGCTGACATTTTCCAGGATAAAAGGGGATATCATGATGGTATCTGCATATAAATTGCACCATAGCATTGTCTTTTGCATTCATAGAACTCTCTTAATAGCTGGTATTTACTGTAATTACTTATTAAAGGTTAACAACACCCTCTCTTATGTATGCAGAGATATTTCTGGTTTCTGCTCTTCAATCTACCCTTTGCCAACAGCTCTTGTATTTGTGTATGTTCTTGTCTTGATCTCATCAGGCGACTGGTTTCAGACATTTGTGTTCCACTCCAGCTCATCTGGCTGTAGACAACAAAACATTAGCCTCTAAAAAAACAGTTGAAAAATCAGTCACATGAGAATAACCTGAATTTGTTACCTCTGGGGTTTGTGCTGGCTAGAATATGTTTTCAATGGATATTTTCCATTGAAAACAAGACAGTCAACGATAAGGTCATGCCCAGTGACGTTAGAGTGGATGTGATTTGTGGTAGGAAGTCATCTCTCCTCGTTGCTTTTGTAGGCAGTAAAGAGAGAGTCATGACTTCAGTTTACAGTAAATTTTCTGCTCTGTGGTGGGTAAAGTAGAAGTTTCCCAGAGACAGATTTAAACAATAATTAGTAGCTGATAAAATCCCTCTCACACCCTGCACCTTCTTTCATAAGCCATGAATATTAAGAGCTACTTAGCAAGCTCAGTTCCTGATTAATATTCTACAGTCTTCAAAGGCCTGCTTCTTGTTTCTCTGAAGAAGGACTTATTTTAAAATATAACAATAGACCAAAAAAAGACTGGACTTGGGAAATTGCAGCTTGAACATTCTTAGTGGCTGGAGCACCCAGTGATTGTGCAGTGAGTTGTTTGTCATTTGTACTTCAATTTTCGTTCATTGTTAAGGACCTTTTGTTAAGGGTTTTTAAGATGAAGCATTTGAATAGCATCTGTGTTTTGACTCCTTTATGGTAATAAACATGGCAGATACGTAAAGCAGGTCTCTTTGCCTTTAGTAATTAATTACTGTAGTAATTTGGAATCTCGATTACAGTTTAGTTGTGTGTAGGAAAACACTGTACTTACATGAAAGAGCTTGCTCCAAGACATGTAAGGTACTTTGATTTTATCTTCTTTTATCGAGACAGAATGTGCCAAGGAGCCAGGACTCTCTCGTGGGCAGGACCAGCTGCATGTTGGAGTGGTGGCTTGTGTGGCTCAGTTTTGGGGAGTTGTTGGATGCCACAGAAAGCCCTCCCTTGGCTCTGCAGGCGGCTGCGAGAGCGATGCTGGCTCTGCCGGGTGTTCGAGCGTGGGATGACTCTCCCTATTTATGCGATATTTCCTGCTGCCTCCTTGTCCCATTGAATTTGCATGACCCTGGGCTCCCGCAGGACTGCTTTTCTCCTCCTCTCTTGGGATATTGTTGATCACTTTCACAGCAACCCATTTTAGAGATCTGAGAAAAAAAAAATGGTGAGGTAAGCTGATGTAATGTTCTCTGCTCATGAAAAGGTTATGGGTCTGACCAAGGCAGCAGAAGCAAATAACTTCCAAACTCAGATCTCTGAGGGAGAGATATGTGGTATCTAAGGCTTTTGAAACCTCTAGACCCTGCATTTATAATCTTTCATTTCACAAATCTTTTTCAACCCAACAGTTATACCCCATTATTTTAAATGGTGGCTTTTGAGAAGCAATTCGATTTGGGCAAACAAGCAAAAAAGATCAATAGTTGTTTTACGTTTTGCACCTGTCTCCCACCAAGCAGATTTTGAGCCCACTGGTTTCTCACTTCACACAGCACCAGGTTATGATTAAAGGCTTTTTTTGCTTCTGCTGTAACCTTTCAATGAAATAGAAGTCAGTGTATCTGCATGCTGCCCCATCCATCACTTGCTGAGCTTGTGGAGACCTTAGGCTCAGAAAGATTTAATTGCTGTCCTAAATGTGCAGCAAAATCCTGGCTTGACTGAAGTCAGTGGCAGCTTCATTCCCACAAGCCTGAATTTCAGATCTCGGATGTATCTGCACCATGAAGTGGGGTGCTGCTCCTACACCTGTTCCCTGCACCACATAAATCCAACCTCTTGCCCAGAATATCCCTGTGCACCCAGCTCTGCCCCTTCTTGTGTCATGGAGGTGTTGTGCCACTTACTGCACCACCAAACTGGAATCTTGAAGCAGGATTAACTCCTGCCTAGATTAGATTTTGATCAAACAGACTTGTAGGCTGTTAAAAATTTCTGGAACTCACATTTTTTGTGGGTTCTGGAGAGTAGCACGGAGGAGCCTGAAGTGCCATGAAATTCAAAGTTCCTGGATGTCTGTGGCATATGTGTTTTGTTTCTAGTTTCTGAAGAAAAGATGTATAATGAAAGAAAAATTATAATCTTTATTTGCATGTGCAATATGCTTCTCCTCCTGTCTCATCCCCTTTGTGAGAACTCGGGGCCAGAATTACAGTATCTGAAGTTGCTTTTGGATCTTATTCAGTTCCCATCTGTCATGATCTGTTTTTAATCAAATGGGTTTTCCATCTGAAAGTAGCTGTTGGATAGAGAATGAGTAGAAATATTTGTGTGTGAATTAGCTCAGAGTGAAGCTACAAACTTTTTTTTTTCCCACAACAAACACATGGAAAAATATTCTGCAGTGTAGTGTGGCCAGCCTGAAAATTGGCAACAGCAGCTTCCTTCCCAGGCTCTGACTCCTCTGCCTTGACTGTGGGTAAGTTCTTTAAAGGGGACCTGAAATCTTCATGTTACACAGTCTTATCTCCCCTCCATGAAGAAGGGCAGTGCTGGTGTCACCGTTGTGTGTAGGGGCATTGCAGGAGGGAGGTCAGGTGGTTTGGTTTTCTAGGAGAATTGTGAGATGCAGCAGAGGAGTAACCTGGGCTTGCTGAGAGTCATGCCCTTACTCCTGGACAGTCTTCCCTTTGCCAGCCTTGATGGTCTCTGCCCTTAGTGGGAAGAGCAAATATGTTTCATACAATCATGAGAAAGGCCCCAGATCTTCTTAACAGCCGGTGCTCAGCATCTCCAGTTCTTGAGTGTCATGAAACTGGGCTGGAGGAGATGGGAAGCAGACTGCTTTGGGTTCTGAATGTGGTTGTAACAAGCAGAGAGGAAAGTATGGCTGCAGGATCTCTGTGGTTTCTGGGAGGATACCCCCTCCTGCTGGGAAAGAAGACGGAAAAAAATCCATTGGTGGTCCTTGGATAAGTGTTAAGTCCAATATTCCACACCCTTCCAGGGATTTTCATGCAATAATTTTTATTGGTAAAAATACAGAAGCAATTGCATGAGCAGTTTGGAAGATGGTCTGGTGTCTTAGGGGAGATGGAGAAGAGGGTGATGTTATCCATCCCCCATTGCTGGAGACAGAGAGCTTCACTTCTGCAGCCATGGCAAAAGGGAGAGCTCCTGCTGCAGTGCTGTGGCTGAGGGAGGAGGAACGCTTTCCTGTTTCCTCTGCCAGATTGTTATCTCACTCCATATGTGAAACCTGGAAATGTCTTTAAAGGCCCAGGAGCTGTCCTAGCTGTGATTTTCATTATATTGATGTTGCATGGTAACCCTTCATAGCTCCGTCCTGTGTTTGCTGAAGTCTTGTTGCGTATCTGCAACAGGACCAGCATTAGCCTGAAAGCAAGTGTGTGAGAGAGCAGAACCTAGCGCATTTTTAACTTTTAAAAAAAGTGTTTTGGAGGTAGCAGGGTCAAAAGGTAACATTTTTGTGTTTTGTGTATGTGTGTATATATATATATATATATATAAATGTATATGTACAAGTTCATGTATGTGTGTGCATGTGCGTGCGAATCATTTTTTATCACAGCTTCTGGCAAAAGGGTGTTTCTGTAAGATGATTGTTTTAGGGCTGGACTGGGGTTGAACAAGGGAAATCCTGGGCTTATTCTGGGCTTCTATTGCTGTTTCCATCAATGTAAGGAAGCAGTGTCGCTCTCACTGTCCGGATTTACATCACCTTCCAGTGGGTGCCAAAGGTGCCGAGTAGTCCGATGTGACTCAGCAAGAGCTGTGTGCTGTGACAGGGTTCAGTTTCTGTCACACATGTATGGGTGTGAGTAAGCAACTGTGTTGCATGGCTGTGATTCCACAACACCTGTGGAGCTGTGTTTCCTTTGAATTTCCTGTTGAACCAGAGCCACTCCTTGCTTGGGAAGGGTGACAGCCATATCTCCATATACAAAGACACCTTGGAGCGTGGGGTTGGAAATCAGCACCCGATGATGAGCTGTTGCTTCAGGGGTGGAATAGCTCTCTCAGCCATGCCTGCAGCTGGCCCTGGGACCATCTAAAGAGGATAGGAGGCAGGGTGTGCTACCACAGACCAGAAAATGTGGCGTCACTCAATTAGAGCTTTTATCCCAGGCAGAGCAAAGTCGGTGGGAGCTGCTCATGGGGAAATGTGGGAGAGCAGTGAGTATTCTCCTGAGATTTCTGCTGAAGGCTGCAACAGGCTTCAATTTAGGCTAGTCCTGCACCCAGGGCTATATTCCTTACTGTGAGCAGGAGCAGCCAGTGAGATATGAAATTAACCTAGGTTGACTGTTCAGCCTTTGGATGTATCCTGTGCTTCATGGCCCAGGCTGATTTGTGTTTTCTTTATCCTGAACAGGTCTATATCATCAATGTAACATGGTCTGACCTGACCTCCCAGATCATCTACCGGAGATACAGCAAGTTCTTTGACCTGCAGGTTAGTGTGTCCTGTCTAATATAAAATATTATTTCTACTCATGCTTCTAGTCATGTTTCCAGCTGGGTTAATAGTGCCTTTAAATAAGGCTTTGTGCTTGTTTGGTCTGTTACATGTCATGATCTTGAAACTTTTCAGACTCTGCCCTTGTAGGGTATAAGATAAGTGGGTGGTATGCTCACAGTGAGTAACTTGCACTGTAAAGACATTTAAAGCTGACATTTTCATGAATGGTTCCTATTGAAGAGGGGATCTAATTTTAAATACTTCAGATTCACTTAAAACAAAGAGAGCGCTACATTTTGGGCCCCCAGAAACTACTTACCCAAGTAACTGAAAACAACAGAGCTTTTGCACACTCCCACAGCAGTTCAGTAATAGAGATTGCAGTGGAAACCTTCCAGGCTCTCTTCCTAACCATCTACCTAGCCGGCCAGTGTCCTGGCTCCTGCTATTTTGTACAGCTCCTTTGCTCTATTCTGTGCCTGTATATTTAGATTTCATCAAAAGCTTGCTTGCTGGATAGCTGCTGACCAAAGTCTGAAATCAGGGATTTCATTTTCTGGTAGTGCTCCCAGGCACCTGCATGGGTAGGGGGAGCTTTGGGGCTGGTGTTCTGTTTGGCAATAATCCAGATTTACTGATATTTTTGCATCATTGTAGCTTTGTAGGCAGAAAAACTGTAATTGCCTGGGGTAAAAATAAAAGCTGTAGTTCGAGAGACTCTTGAACTTTGGGGAAAATGTTGATTTTTGGGCTGGAGCTTGTGTTTGCAGCTGAGCTGAGGTTACAATATCAAGTGAATCCTCACCGTCAATGTTGAGGATGTAGCTGGCTGCACTGTGTCCTGAAAAGTAACACTGAGCCTTTTCGCATGATAAATTAGGAAAAAAATGGGTTCTTGTTTGAAGTATCATAAAGAGCTCTAGTTTCATTGTTTTATGTTTCGTTTCTGGTGCTTGAAAACCTGAAGTCTCTAGGCTGTTCTGTAAGCTGTATCAGTTATTATGGCCTCCTGGCCTTTTGAGTGGAACGTGACCATTTCTGCAGCCAGTCCTAACGTCTGTTTGCTCTGTGGCTGGGAGACAAGAGAGGGATGTTCTTAAGCTTCCTCTTGTGCCCGTCTCTACTTCTTACTGGGCTGTAGTGCCAGGCCTGCCAGTCCCACTGCAGTAAGAGTATGTCAGCATCTTCTCTGTCTGCTCTACCTGCTAAAGATGCACAGCCCCCTGGTCACAAACATTTGCTGTCAGCATGCGAATTGTGGCCAAAACTGTTTCTTTCTTTTTCTCTCTTCTTTTCGCCCCAGTTCTGTTTTCATGGATATGTTGTTCCGGGTCTCCCGGCCTTTCCTGGTAGGTTTGAAAAGTTCCCATCAAGTGTGGAGTTATCAATGGGGTTAGTGTGTTGGACAGGAAATGATGTCTCAATCAGGGAGTGAGTCCTGAAAGGTCCCATTGATAAGTGCAAAGGGGCCTAGCCAGTGGAAAACTCCCGCTTACATGACGCTTCTCCCCCCCACGAGAAAATACGACAAGAAAGTAACAAAATTCCCTTCTTTAACCCCTTTCTCTCCCAGGGATCTCTGTTAGGGCCAACACTGCATGGGCAGTGACAGCCCTCTCCAACAGCCTCTTCAGCTCTTGCAGCGAGGTGCAGAGTTACAGAAACTGAGGTCTTCACCTGACATTTCCACAGTCCTGCCATGTTTCTGTACTGTCACTGTGTCCATCTGTGCCTCAATTTCCCAGCTGTGAGATGGGGACAAGGCCCTGTGCACTCAGGCTGCCATAATGTGCTTTCAGACTCCCAGAGGTGATAAGTGATTTTTTTTCCTTCGTATTACTCTTTTTGGGTTTTTGATTATGCCCTAGCATCTGTTAGGTGAGGCAAAGAAAACTGCTTTGGGTCTTGAATAGAAATTTGTATTTCCAGCTTTAATGAGGCTTGCAAAGAGAGTTGGAAAAGCAAATGAACGCTTAGGGGCACTTTGGGTAACCCTTGCATTTTGGGAAACCTGTGGCTTGATGTGCAGAGATTCTTGTTCAAAGAGAAATTTACTCCAGATCTTAGGATGATTTGCACTTTCCAGATTTTTGCTGGAAGCTTGAACTTCTAACCTAGCACTGGTTAAACGTGGGGTTTGCAATCTGATACCGTGCATGGTGAGGCGGTCTTAGCATAATCAATCTACTTTGATAATGTCCCTGCTTATCCCCGTGTGGCCATTCCAGGAGAAAACCAAGTAAATGCTTAGGGAATAATGCTCAGCCAGCTCACGGGCACCACTCATGTCCAAAACAGCTGGAGTCCACAGGTCTCTGCCAGCTCCACTCGCCCTGCTGTGTCAACGACAGAGCTGCACTTCAGGGCTTCCGAAGCCTGCACGTGTCTCATTTGCTCTTGACTGGAAGTGGAGGAACAAGGGCTGACTTGTAATGACTTAATCGGGGCTGCAGTGCCTGGTGTTGACAGTGAGACTGAATACGACCCATGGGGAAACCCAGGGGGCTGCCCAGGAGCAAAGAGGGAGGAATACAGATAATTAATTTCACGACTCCATTTTCATGTTTCTTTTAAAAAGAGCCCACCCTTCCCCGAACGGCTGTCTCTGTGGGAAGTGGCTCAGTGGTTTTGAGAGCTGTAGCATTAGTAGAAACTGGAGTTTTTAAAATACTTCTTTGCAAATTCTGTTAGGCACTGCAGGCAGTAAGAGGCTGCTCTGTCCCAAGGATTCAAATCCCAGGAGAGTTTGGCTGTGCTATTTCAGCAGTCCATATGCTCAAATTGGGAATCAGGTTGTTTTTAAGCTGAGTAATAGGCCAATAAGGCTGGTCATACCGGAGGATTTGTTTGCCCCACAAAGGCGTGAGAAGTACAGCAAACAGAACCCCAAGCAGCAAGCCAAGTGTCAGCCCTGTGCTGCTTCACTGAGGGCTGGAAATCTGTAAACACAGATTTTAAATTAAATTAGGGCATTGCTGCATCATTTAATTGTGCAATGAAGTCACATCTGCTCCTGAGCATGGGTCAAATGATGGCAGCAGAATACATGAGAGTGCCAGTGTTTCAGTAAATAGGATTGAAAAGATTGAATTAACTCTGCACAGATGAAAGCATTACTATAAATTGCTTGTCAAATCCAGTTATCTATTGTCTTTCACCCTGGGGAGACATTTGCACCTGAGCACCATGTGGGGTCAAAGCTACCTCCTAATGTGGTATTTTTGAATGTTGTTTTCTTGCACTTGCCTGAAGTGCTGAACAGGGGAGTGTGAGGAGAGCGATGTGAACATCACCTGTCAGTAGTGCTGACCCTTGTGACAGGCTGGTGGCTCACTGGGGCACATTCCCTGGATGCTGTTTGAGGTCTCCTGTCATCATTGATGGATTTGCTGCTGGTGGTTGCAGTATCCTGTCCTGAGGTGATAGTTCAATAATGTTTCTGTTGTCTCCAAAGGAGCTGAGAAAGGACACTGTTTCATTAGGATAGCAGGGATAACTCCTGGCATTTCCACTGCACAGTAAAAGACATCTACAGATGTAAGGCCCGTGTTTTTCTTGCTGGAAAGTGCTTTTGGAGGCTGGTAGGGGATTTGTAGTTGAGTGTGTGCATAATTGCCCAAAGCATAAGGTGGAGAAGTATGGAGGTGCAGCCAGCTCTCACCCTCCCAGTGGCCATGCTGGGCTGGAAAGCAGCCACAAAGTTTGCAGCTGGCAAGAATGAAGGATGGATCTTTCTCCTCTCCCCATATCACCCTTGCAGTTGCTCAGTACCACCTTGGGCTTTTTACAGCTATTATGACCTCTGTTGGGTGCTGGTCCCACTACTAAGAAATCCCCTCCCCAGCAAAGTGAGCAGGGAAAACAGGACCAAGGATTCGTGCCTGGTCTCTCAGCTTCAGTCACCAGTGGGCATCTGTTGCATTTTATCCAGTGACTCCAAGTGTCCTGGTCTGATTCCATGCTGGTGTTACTCAGTGCCTGCAGTCAGAGCATGAACAGGACCAGCACCTCAGCAGAGGGACCAAACCCTCTGTTCCTTGAGGATGGCTGGGTCTCTGTATGTGGAGCTGGAGGAGGATCCTTCCTCACAACAGGTGAAATGCAGCTTTCTGCAAGGCAAAACACAGCAGCTGGATTTAGCAGCATGCCACCATCCCACATTGTGTGTTTGGCTGTGCGAGCAGCATTCCTGCCAGAGCTGCGGCAGGAATGTTAGGTAGGCAGATCTCAGTGTCTCCACACAATGAGACATAGGCGGTTTGGCTGCAAGGAGATGCCTGAAATGTCACGATTTTGAAAAGGCACATAAACAAGGCTCTGTTCAAGCACTGGCTTTGTGTATCAGCAAAATATTGTCTGCCCAACGTAGTTTGCTGATCTAAGCAGGTTTTCTTCAAAGTGGCACAGAAAGAGGAACTCACTAGCAGCCAATTAGAACATTAAAAAGTAAAGACTATCAAGAATTTTATTAGGAAGAGGAAAGACATGTAAGGAGTTTTAATCCTGATGATAAAACATCAAGAGCTTAATTTGTTCTATCTAGGGTCATCCTGATTGTTTATAGTGCTATAATGGAGTAACTGAACATTGAAGATGACATTAAACAAAAATGGTAGTATAAAAACTAGTAATTGCAGTCTGTATCTCTGCTTTTCTTACTCAGACTGGAGTTCACATGAACGTTGCTGTTGGCAATCCTTCTCCTGTTACATTCTACAACATTCAACAACATCCCTTTCTCCATTGCCCAAGCTGTATCAAATAGTGTAATGTCCACTCTCATTCCCAGTTTGGTTGTAACTGTGCCATGTGCCTGAGCACCCTGGATTTCACTGGGTCACTATGATTTGAAACAGGACCTGGGGGGTTTGGCATGCAGGCTTTCTGGGGCAGAGCAAAGAGGGAATTCTGTGATTCTGATGTAATTGCATATATTCACTCCAATAGTTAGTTGGGGTTAATTGCCCAAGTGGAGACCCACAGCCCTAATTCTGGTGGTCCAGTGCAGTCTAACTCATTACTGAGTGTTTCTGTAGGGCCTCTGATCTTTCATGTTGTTCATACTTTTAGCTCTGCAGAGGTAGTGAATGGACAAGTTCAAGCATGCATTAAGTTTATCAGTGGTGAAAAGCATAGGTAAGAATGCAACAGAGCAAGTGTTCTCCTGTGTTTGTAAATGCTGACTCCTAACCCTCAACCCACAGTGTTAGCAGGATGAGCAGAGTCACCCACTGGTCTTCCCAACCATCCAGAGCAGCAGGGTCACTGTGCAATCAATGGGTGACCCTCTCTTCTGTAGGTGCCAGCCTGTGCAGACCTCCTGGCTGGCGCTGTGGGAAGGGAAGAGAGGGAAGGAGGGCTGCTGCTGTGGCTTCGCGCGAGATGCAGCTTGCCCCTCTCGCAGCGTGGGAGGTTTGTGTTGAAAGGATTCCCAGCCTCTGAGCTCAGGGAGTGTTTCTGTTGGGCTGTGTTTGTGCATCTGAGGGTGCGTAAGGAAACGGGCAGGAAAGCTGGAGGAGATGGTGGAGTTGAATTGGGCAGAGGAAGAACAGCATGGCAGAGGTTGCTGCATCAGGCTGTGGTGCAAGTGCACAGTGAAATTGCTGTTTCTCCTGCTGAGCTCTGTATGTGCCTCCCTCTGCTCTGGGCTGTGCTGGCCTTGGCCAAGATGGTCTAGATTGCAAAGATCAAGTTTCCCCTGTTCTCGTTCCCTTGCTGTGGGATGCTGGGCCTCAGCATCCTGGCCCTGCTGTAAATGTTGAGAGCTGCTGTGAAATCCTTCTCCAGACCAGGGGCCTGGCTCCATATCTGACCCATGAGGTTCAGACCCAATGCTTGGCTTCAGGGACGTCCCTGACAATCTTGGAACTGTGGGGATGGAGTTACTGCAACAGCTGTAGGGTTTCATTTATAAACAGCTTCCTTAAGAGCATTATTGAAACTGAAACAAGACTGGGAAAATTCAGAGGAAATCTGAACGTGAGTCTGTCAGCACGGCTGTTCCCAAAGGTCAGTGCTGGCTCCTTGGGGAGAAGTGGCACATCCTTTCTTCTGAGTAAACAAGGGCCAGTTGTTTGCTGCTGTTATCCCAGACAGTGAGTGGAGAGGCTGGCAGTGCAAGGTTTACAGGGGGTGCAGAAAACCAGATTTCCAGGAGGAGCCCTGCACCGCTGTCTGTGAGGTGACCATGCCTCCTGTGTTTTGGCAGCTGTGCTGGAGCTGTGGTGCAGCCACGCTTGCAAGATTTGGCTTTCAGTAGGAGAGACCCCTAAATGCCTGCTCTCAGAAAAACAGCCCAGCAGCAAGCTTGTAGCAGGCCTTCTCAAGGGAATTGAGATGCCCCTGGGAAAAAATTAATAGCTGACATGGTTGTTGAGCTGAGAATGGTTGCCTCCACTGATTTAAAAGCTGTCTAAATACCATTTGTCCTTCTAGCCCTCAGTGCCTTAGGATACCAGCTGGCTTGGGGCAGTATCTTAGTGTTCAGTGAATAAATGGAATTGTTTATAATTCTTATTTCCATCATTATTTAAATGTTTGCTTGGCAAAACAATCTGTTCAGCTTCCAGTATTTGTTTTTAAAGAGACTTTACATGTCAGACAAAGATGAGGGCTGTGATGAGGAAATGGCAAAGTGCCTGCCAAGCTGTAACAGAGGTGCATTGAATATGACCATGGCAAAGAACACGTGGTTGAGAAGGTGACCCAGCCTATGGGAACCCTCCCCTTTGTACTTTTTCACTTGGGTTCTGTTGGAGCATAAAGCTGACACTTGAATATTGCCCTTATGCTGCAGCATGGGAATCTCCTGCAGGGTGGCTACGGGGCAATATTTGCTGTTCAGCACCAATCCACTTGTCTGACCAGGACATGGGTGACCTTAGAAAGTGAGGTGGTGGCTTAGCCAACTCCTCAGGGTGTGACAGCAGCAAGGCAAGAACAGATGTGATACCCGTGCCACTCTGTCTGGGTGGTCTGGGCTCTATATGTAATTAGACAAATTAGTTTAGTTTGTTTGCGGTTTTTTTAAGAAGTATTGGGAGCATCACAGAGAGGTTGTTAACTTCTTAGCTGTGTCCTTTTAGCTGTATGTGGTCTGCCTCTATCAGGTACAGAACACAGTGAAATTGGTCAAAAGTGTTATTTTCTGGAATTATTCACTTGCTTTCTGGAGTTTTGGGTTGTGTAAGTTATTCTTACCAAGTACCTACATCCCCCCCTTACTGCTGGCTTGGAGGCTGTGAGGATGTTGGAGACCCTATATTATGGGAAGGACTCTCCTCGATGCAGCCACAGAGAGGAAAAGCAACAAGTTCTTCCTAATGAACTGAAGTGACCTATATCAGCTGTGGAGGACTCAGACCTATTTCCGTAGCTGTTGATTGCTTTACATGTTAAAAATCCAATGTATGAGCAGCATGAGTCCCTGCAAGGTAGTGGTGCTAATGGAAATCTAAAAACATGCCTGAAATTGCCAAAATTTTTGAATCATGATGGAAAGCTTTGATATGGGGCCCAGACCTGTTTGTTTTGTGCCTGGCCAGTATCTCATACAAGGGTTTATGCAGAATCATGGTAAAAACTGGGCTGAAAGCCTGTCTTCATCGGAGTGTGTCAAGGCTCAGTGTATTCCTACTGTGTTAGCCCTCCTCCATCTCCATTATTTTGGTGTTGGAAACTCTCATCATAGATCTCCACAGCAGGACTTAAAGCTCAGCCTTGGGAGCAGCCCACTTGTTTGTTATCCTTGTTCCAGGTTTTGTGTGCTGGAACAATAAAACATGGGAGAGTGGTTTGGCTGTGGGACCAGCCCCAGCTAACGCTACAGCTCTGGAGCTGCTGGCCTCACACAGGCAGCAAATTTATTAGCATATTTCCTCTTACTAGAGATCAAGATCAGCCTTTTTATTTTTTTTCTGGAATATCTGTGTGAAATTAAATTCCTTAGCAGGATTTTTCCATGGCCTTTTTTCCCCAAAGCACCCAAGCCCCGAAAGTTCAGGCATGACAATTCCACCCCCTCCACTACGCTGTCGCTCTCCCCTAATCGTACTCAGCTTTCAATTATTTATACTGCCGGAAAATTGCATGGAGTTCACACCCCCAGCCCTGAAACACAATTCCACTTTTGTGCAGGGAATACAATCCTTCACTTTCATTAAGTGTGTGGAGACCAAGATGAGAAGTGCCTGTTGTGTTCGCATCCCTTGGCTCGCGATGAGAGGAGCTGGTTGTTTTTGCAAACGTCCTAAATAGCCCTGGAAGGGTTATGGGGAGTTTATTTACATTATTGCATTTAAGTGCAAATAGAAAATTGCCCAGCCATAATGGAAAGTTTATGCAGGGCTCTGTCAGGGCTCTTTTCCATGTCACCTCACCCTTCCCGGCTTTCTGCTCTGACAGGCTCAGATGTGGGAAGGCCCTGTCTGGAAGGAGCAGTAGCTCTTGGTCCTGTCACACCATGGTTTGCTTATAGGACACAGAAAAGCATCAACTGGCGTCTCTTCCACTGTGGACTGTGTACAGTCCTGCCTGCCATAGGAAAGGCTCCTGATCAGGCTCACCCCAGCCTGATTTATGAGCACTGGGTGCTATTTGCTTCTTCCCCATAGCATCTGAATGACTGATCTTTTCATCATCGATGTATGGAGCATGAAGTCAGGAGTTTGTTTGCCCCCTGTTGTCTTCCTGCTTGCCTCGAGACACAGCATGGTTCTCCTTTTCTGCAACCACAGCAGTTTCATGTCTCATGCAAATGCAAGTATTCCCACTGCAGAACTGTGTTTTGCAATTTCCACTTCCCTCACTTCAGGGGAAGCATTGAAGTGGAGCAGTCAGGGCAGTAAAACCCACAGAGCTGAGCAGACACATGAAGTCACTCAAAAAGCAGGAACAGTGATGCTCTGAGGGAAGCCCAGCTTTGTGCACACTCCCTCCTGGGTGCCCCATCTGAACAGGATTCAGCCAAGCTCTCCACCTTTTGCCGTTCCATTTAAAAGGAGAGTTCTGGTCTGTCAGATCTGTGCAGGAGAGGGAGGACTTGAACTCTCATAGCACATCAGATCCTTTGTCACTGCCCTGGCTGGCAGCCTGCTGAGTCCACGCCTGCCATTGAGCATTTACCCACACAAATGCCCATAACTGAAGTTTTTTTAAGCTATCCCATCTGGGACCCTGTGAGGGTGCAAAGGCAGCAGAGCAGGGAGTTGCAGTCCCATGAGGAGGTTCCCACTTCAACAAGTTGCTGACAAGTTCTTGATGGTAGGAGCTGTGAATGAGTTCACAAAGGACTAAGCAGAGACTCAGCAAAGCATCCCAGTGCATTTAAGATAATTTCTGTAATTCTACAGTACAAGCAGAGCTTTCCAGTAAAGCCATTCTTGAAGCATCAATGTCAATCCAGGGGTGCTTCTGAATCACCAGGTCAGTCAAGGGCAGATCCTTATCGATTTAGTGGTGCTTTTGCAAACCGAGGTAACATCAGAGCCATGTGCCTGGGTCTTGATGCATTTGTTTTTTAAAGGGTGTGTTAAGAAAACCAGTGAGACTTGCTGAGCTGCTCCCTTCAGCCAGGTGTTTCGAGAGAGGTGAAGGACAAACCATGAAAACACTGTGAAAGAGAGGGGAAAATGCCAAATGGGAAGAAATTAGAAAGCAAACCAGAAAAGGACTAAGTAAAATGGTAATAGGGAAAAAATTCTTTCAAAGGACTAGGATGAGTTTAATGATTGAAGTTTTGTCTTAGAAGAGAATACACCTGATCCACCTGGACCAAAAAATTATTTCACAGACATTTCCTTTTATCTGGGTAATCTTTGGCTTTTGACAGCCCAGTGAGTTGGGATGTTGTGGCCTCTCTGTTGTCTGGGCATCTCTGAAATCCAAGTCCAGGCTTTTCCTGGTCACTACAGTGATGTGCTGCTGCTTGAACAAAACTGGTGTGTGTCTTCCTGGTGAAGAAAATGTGTTGTGGGATGGCATATGATGAACACTTGTGTCCTTGTAACAAGTCCCGGTTGTCTGGTAGTTTTTGGTGTGTTGGTAACTGTTGGTGCAGCTTTGCAAAAACCTCTGTTGCCTTGTGCAACGCTCACTGTGTTACTGTGCTGAGGGTTACAGGGTGCTGGTTGCTTGCACATAAGGGTAGGATTTAGCACTTGGTGCCTCAGGAGGTGGTAGAGATTCATTTGCCATTGGATTCTGGGAATAAGGCAGATGGAGCAAGTGGTGTGCTCCATGAAGGTGGTCCCTGGCTATCCTTATGTAAAGAGAAAAGTTTGCAAAAGGTGCTTCCAAGGTAGAGAGGAGCCCTACAAAGTTTCAGGTTCGTTCTGGGTGTTGGAGAGCCCTGGATTATACAGCTGAGCAGGGGTGTGCTGTGAGCTGCAGGAGCGCTAGGGCTGTCAGTTCCTGCCTGTTGTTGTTAGGAAACCTCATGCTGAATCCTGTTCCACTCTTAGGTCAAAATACATTTCATTGCCTTAATGTGGAAATGGTTTTTGTGTAATTAGGAGCTGGGAGTCTGCAGTGTAGAAGAAGGAGGGGGGAACTTCTGGTGCAGCAGGAAGGTTATCTGGAAATATCTACCCATAAAATGGGGGCTATAATCAGCCCTCCTGGAGAAAGTTTATTCATTAATGTTTGTAAAATGCTTTGAAGTCTTTGGCTTGGACTGTTTTTAACAGAGCCAAATGTTAGCTGTATTACAGTAGCTAAGCCAGACTGTAATGACCATGTTCTCTCTCCTCCTCCTGAGCCCCCAGCCATTTCTGATGGGGTTTGGTGAAGAAGTGAAACGTCAGCAGAGTGACCAAAGAGAAGTGAAGTGCTCAGCAGAAATATAAACAGTGCTTTTCGTTCTTGGGATTATGTCCTGGTCCCATGGAGTCTTGTGGTCAGAAATGGAATTTGTAGAAGGGATGAGGAATTTATTTCCAAGCTTGTACCACGTTATCCCAGTTGGTAACTGGTTTAGGGTCCCCAAGAGTTAGGACGCACTGGTGGCCTGTGGGTGGTTATCCTGGTTTGTCCCCATGGGATGTCATCTGAGTGAGACTGGCATGCTGGGATAGGAGGGAGTACATGGCTGTTGATGGAGTATGTGGTGAGCAGGGGAAAGACTTCACTGGGGCAAAATAAAGAGGCCCCAGAGCAGGATGCAGGGGGAGCTGTTTGATGGGCTGCTCAGCTCTGGCTGCCCCTAAATGCCCCTTGCTCCACGCCTGTCCACGTCTTAGAGCATTGTGTACCCCCTGTCAATAACAGAATAGCATTTGTCTTTTGTTTTGCTTGATCTCTGGTCTCAGGAGGTGAAACTTGATGATGGCATTGGTGGCAGCAAGGATCATTCTTTTTCAAGTGAAGGAATTGGGGAGGGTTCAGTCCATGCTGTGTCCCTGGAGTAGCTGCGGATGGGATTGCAGCACAAAGGCAGCAAGGAAATGGATGTGCCAGGCATCATGGGGTAAGGACACATCCCAAAGAGTGAGTTCCTCTTACAAAATTGTTCTCTGGGCTTGCAGGCATTTGCTCTGGGTGGCAACTAGGAACATCTCATTAGCATGACGTGGTGTGTCATGTGTTCAGACACAACCCATAGCTCTCCTGGCCAGCTCTGACTCTCTGGCTTGTGATGTATCCATTCCCTGGCCTCACCCAGGGTTAGGCTGGGATGGCTTCCTGCCTCGGGGACCGCATTGCTAATCTTTGCCTGAAGATTTGAGGTGCCCAGACAAGCCTTGGTATGGGGGAGGCTGCTCTGCATTGTTATGATGGGTCTCAGCTGGGTGAGAAAGGAGATATCTCCAGCCCAGAGGCAGAGCACGCTGTGTTGTGTGCACCCTGTAGCAAGGATGCTGGGAAGGTGGCTTGGCAAAACAGAGGAGCCAGCACCTTCCCCAGAGACCTGATGTTTCTAGTGATCCGTCGTGCTTCGAAAGCACCCTCTGATAGTGGAGCTCACAGCCAAAGACTGACCCAGCCCTCGCCTCTAATCTCATCTTTCCTCCAAGAGTCCGGTCCCTGGAAAGATGCAGCTCTCCAAGAAGACATTCCAGGGGGTTTAATCACTGCGCTCGCTCCAGCCCTGCTGCGCTTGTGGTCTGAGCACCTGCTGTTTCAGTTAATTAGCAACAAATGGGAGGTGTGGGTTGGAGGAAGAGGGAGCAGCACCCTGGTGAAATATTTGCTGCGATGTAATGTATTTTATTTTGGGTCCGGAATGGAGGCCATGAGGAACATTTTCCAGAGGGCTCCATAAACCACCTCTGTTCACAGGGTGATTATTTGAGGAGGGAGGGGAGTGCGGATTTAAATCGGTGCCGCTAATTTCTGCAAACAACCACATTATTTTTAATTCATACTCCAGACTCCCTCCACCCATGGCTTGATGTTGGGAGCTGTGAATTTTCCACGTCATAACAAAGTCCCTCTATAAAAGAGAGCCCTTTAAATATAGTTTTAAAAATTGATTTCAAATACATCATGCTCTCAAATAAGTCAATATTCATAATGGAAAACTAACTCTTCCCTTCCCTCACAGTGGCCTGCTCATTTATTTGTATTTCAGTAGCACATACCAGCTCTGAGCAGAGGTATGTCTGTCTGGTGTGAGGGACTAGAAAAGGCATGAGGAGCTGTAAGATAAGTCAAAAGAAATAACGTGTTTGTTCACCATGATTAGTTAAGCTTGGGAGCTCTCTGTTGAAATCAGTGTGTTATGTTGCCAGCAGCATTTTGCCAATGTAAGAAAGGGAGATGGGGTCAACTGGGAAGGCAGACTTCAAGACTGAACCACTTGTGCTGGACAGTGGCTGTGTCCTGTTTGGGAGACCAGCAGCCAGAGCTCTGTGCAGGGAAGATTGCAGTTGCAACTTACATGTGTTTCAGCCCACCAGCACTGAGGGCTCCTTTTATCCCTGGGGGTGGCAAGTTTAACAGTGATCTCTCATACTTCTGCTGGTGCAAACTGTAATTCTTAGTCTAAAGGCACAAAGTGTATATTGGCCTTTTGTCTGATTTTCTTCAGGTGGTGAAAGCACTGTAAGAGCTGCAAGACAGAACACTGTAGTTTTTCCCTGCCCTGACTAAAGCAGGAGAGCTGGGTTTGAGAGATTTGTCCTTTGGATTCCCTGTCCTGAAAGAGTTCATCTCCCATGGATTTGAGAGGATAAATTAATATGTGACTGTCAGGTATCCAGATGCAGCGGTGACTGTGGTCATGTCAAGAACTCAGACTGATCATTTTGTTCTCATGTGGAGTTTTAAATTCAGTCCTGAGTATTGGTTTCTGGTCCAAGGACAGTAAAAGTTCACAAAAAATTCTCATCTTCTAAGACTGTCATAATCTTGAAATAGAGAAAATCTTGCTGTATGTCCATCCTACAGGCCTTCATTATCAGAATAGAATATTCCAGTTGGAAGGGGCATAAAATGACCGTGTAGTCCAGCTGCCTGGGCTGACCAGAAACTAAAGCAAGTTAAGGGCATTGTCTAAATGCTTCTTAACTACTGAGAGGCTTAAAGCATTAACCACTCCTCTAGGTAGCCAATTGCAGTCTTTGACCACCCTCACAGTAAAGAATAAGCCAGTTTGTAGGTACTCATTGCCTACGTAATCATTGTATGCTCACTGCTGGCAGTGGGGCACCATAATAGCTGCTGTCTCCAAGTGTGAGAGAGGTTTCCGTGGGAAGGGAATTCAGTTGTGCCTGAAAATCCAGTGGCATCATAAAAAACCCTTCACCTTTGCATGAGTGCCGAAGCATGGAAAAGTGGCCTCTGCATCCTAGAAATCATTGATTTTGCAGAAATTGGCTCTTTCTCTTGCTTTTTGGAGTAGTTACACTGGGTTTTTTATCTGCTTGCAGGCACACAGGGCACCTGCAAATGTCCCAGAACTGTCAGATTCCTGCAAGTCAGCATTATACTCAGAATAAACCTCATAACCCCACAGCAGTATCTCTTCCTCATCTTAGTTTTTCCTTCTTTCTCTATGTTCCTATCTGATGATAGAAATAGATTCTTTCTGCATGGATCAAATATGGAAGCAATATCTCGAGGGACTCATTCAGAGTCAGGATATGAAGTCTGAGGTTCTTTTTCTACCTTTGACATTTGAGAGATGCTTTTAAGTAGATGAGATACTATTACAGTGTCAGCCCATCTGTCAGCAGAATTGCTGTTTGAATCCTGTTCCTTTGCTCAGTTTTAACAGGAAGGCAAGTGAAGCTGCCTGGCAGTTTACCTTGTTGCATGTCTCAGTATGGTTAGGAAGGGAAATCTGTTTTTGTTTTCAAGCCTCTGTTGTACTTGCAGTGTTTAACGCTGTTCAGGCCCACATCCAGGCAAGGGGATCACCTGCCCAAGCTGCTCTCGCAGTTTCTCCTGTAATGGAGAACAGTCCCTTTGCCTCCCCTTTCCCCTGCTGCCGCTTGCTTTCGAAACATGAGCATCTTCCTCCGGCTTCAAATCCTTCTCCAGGCTGATACTGATCTGCAGGGTTCAAAGCAGGGGTGGGATTTCAAAGCCTCCTTGACCATATTGGATCTGCAGTGTGACGCTCAGGCCGTGTTGAAAGCCTGAGTTTTGAGGCACATTTAATCACATTTCTGCACCTGTTAGGGTGGAAAAATTTTCTTCTGAGTTTTGTTTCTGTTGTTCCTAAGCCACTCTCAGGTTTTTCTTCATTCTTGGCCAGTGCAGTGTTCTCTGGCATCTGACCTCGTGGAGAGATGTGCACCAGTCCCAGATGAAGGGCTAGAAACAATTGTCTGCGCCTGGCTCAGCAAAATAGTTATTTGTGTGTATGTGTGTGTCTGGTAGTGTAATTTATCTGATCAGTTACTTGAGCCAAAGGAAGCCCTAATTAAGCAAGATAACTTTGCATCTGGGTTGCTGGCAAAGAGCAGTTCTCTGTGCTGGCCATGGGAGTGTGGTTGCTGCCCTCCCATGCCTTTTCCGCCCATGTTTGATGACAAAGGGAGGGTGGCAGTAGCTGTGCTTTGATGAGGCTGGTGTCTGATGGAAAATGGGCCATTCTGTGCTCTGATATTTTTCTTACTCTAAGCAGGGTGCATAGGTGGAACCTAATTTTTGAAGTTGCTTGTGCCCGGTAGAAAGCAGTTGATGTGTCATTACTCCTCCCACCTCCTCCTCACTTCACTTCTTTCTTGATATCTTTTTCTTTTTTTTATTTAATTGAACTTTTAGTGCTAGGTTCTGCAGATGGCAGTTCTCTAGACCTGATTCCTTACAGCCATAAAGCTGAGGTGCTAAAGATAGATAATCCTATGGAGGACACGAGGATCACGTGGACTTTCAAAACCAGCAGCCAGGTCTCATACTGCAGTGCCATCAGACAGCTTGACTGCTGCTTATACAGGAATTACAGGGCCTGGATATGGCCTGAATCTCTTTGATGCAAGTTAGTGTCTTCCTGGATACTTTCTGTGACAAAATATCATCATGTAATTTCAGGGGGAGTCTGTGAAATTTTAATTTCCTACCTGAGCCAGGGGCTAGGGCAGAAGAGAGCTGTGTGGTAGGTGCAGCTCGTTGGCCTTTTCAGCACATTTTTGAGGATGTTTCTATGATCTGGACATCTTTCTGATGTTTCTTTATTGTGGTTTTGTGTGAGGAGAGAACAGACAAGTGCAAATCCACAGGGAGGATGAGAAATAACCCTGGATGCCTGCACAGTGCCCAGCAGGGCACAAATGACTGTGGTGCTTGTTTGCCCTGCCTGTCTGCCCCATCCAGCTTCTAAAGCTGGTCACAAGATGTAGAAAGGCATAGAAATCCGCCTCATCACTGCTCTTGTCTTGGATGGACATCAGCCTGCCCATCAAAACAGTTTGTAGGTCACCTTCTTCCCCTCAGAAATGTTTTGGACAGAGCTGCTGGATGTGATGTGTTGTTGTGGCTACAATTTCCTTGCTTTCCCTAGCACCTTTTCCTTGAATGACCAAGCACACCTTGCATAGTGCGCACCCAGTTTGTACCCTTCAGCTGGCCACCACGGTTTGCAGCCAGGCAGGCTGGAGAACACTTGTGGTTTTGTTTTATGGCTGAGAACATGCCTGGTTAAGTACAAACTCTTCCTGGTGCTGCACTGTTCCTCATGTTACTGGAGGAGCATCTGCCAGAGGAGAGCAGGCATGGATGCTCACTGGCAACCTGGACGTGTACCCAACTGCCTGTGAATCCATAGGTGCTGCTGCTCAGCCCACACAAACAGCCTTGGCTTGAAACTCTGCTGTCGCCCTGACAGGGATGGGAACAACAGCTCTGGCTTTGAAGGCAGCACTGTGCTGCCTGTGGTGAGTAACAATGTGCTGGGTACCTCTTGCACCTGGTACTGCTGACCATGGGCTCACCATCAGGTCTTGCAAATGCCTCCAGGCAGGGATATAGGCTGGAAACCTCCGGTGGAAGGACAGAGCTGGAAGGAGTCCCTCTCCTCCTGGATGCAAGCATCTGCCTCCATGTGCTCTTTCTCCCTCACAACTTGTAGCAGTTTTCTCATCTGGGAGTTTGGAAAAGTCACGGCCCTGACAGTATTTCTTGACAGCATGCCTGTGCCACTTAAAAGCTACTGAGATAAAAAAAGACCAAAATAACCCCCACCGTTGTCAAAGACCTCCATCGATGCTTTTCATACCCTGCCAAATATGACATGTGATTAGTTGGTATGATACACAGAATAGCATCTGGTCCACAAGGAATGTGTCCAGAGATGGATGATTATCATCTGAACGAAAATCCCAGAGCAGGGCTCGAGCCTGCAGAGCGTAACACAGAGGGCCTGTAAACACTTGGAGTGCCCACCCGGCTCCAAGCAGCACACGCAGCCGCCGTGGCTGCCGTCCAAGCCCGTCTACTTTCCCAGGGTTTGCTTTCATTCTCAATTAAATTAATGAAAGTCCTCAGGCAGACTTGTAGTTAAAAAAATAAGATTTCAGTCCTAGCCTCCCTTCTTGGAGTGCTGGGTTGTGTTTGTCCTGCAGGAAGTGTTGTCCCTTCTGCCACTGCGGTCATGCGTCATGGTTTGCTCCATCTACAAGGTCCTTTGGGACAGCTCTGGTCTCAGGTCCCTTGGGATTCTCCTTCTGGGCATGGACTTTATGAACTCAGATGTTACCCAAATTCCCTTTTCACTTTTAAAGAGAGAACGTTGTCCATGCTGCTTGTTGGGGCAAGGCCCAGAAGGAGCTGGTGTGGGTCTGAGTGTGCAGCTAAGGTGCCTGCGTTGTGTGGTTGTGCTAGCGATGGCAGGGCTCTTTGAAACAGCTTTTCTGATACCCATGAACTTTGTCCTCCCTGTCCAGAAATAAATCTACAGAGAGAAACCAATCTCTGAGGTGCCATTACAGTAGGCACCAGTACGGACGGATTGTTGCAAATCTAGGTTTGTTCTTTCATTGTATTATAGCATGCAAATCCTTTCCTCCCTGCATTGCAAGCCCAACTGGACAGCCAATGCTTTTGGAGTCTGCCCTTCCCAGGCACTAACCACCTCTGCTGTCCCTGTGTGCCAGATGACCATCCTGGGGAGATGCCAGCACGGCACCCAAGGCTGGGCAGTGCCTGAGCTGAAGGGCCCGTGCTGGGGCTGGGGCGTAATGCTGACAGCTGGCTCTGAGCTCTTGGAAACCTCCTGTCCTGCTGGCTGCTTGTTACCTCCCTGGAGGCCTGCAGCAAGGTATCTGTTACATGTGCAGCTCTCTCTGCCCGCTCGGGCGGTGGGGTTTGTTGTCTGTACTCCTTTCGAAATCCCCCCAAAGATGAGATACACATGTGTTTGGAACCAGATACGCAGGCAAAACATCTCGGGGTTTGGAGGTAGGGAGAGAGGAAGAAAAGAAGACAAAGGAGTCTCCCAGCGTGGAGTTAAAACCTGTGGTTATGTTGTGCTTGGCACAGTTTCCTCATTGTACTGCACTGGGCGGTCGCTCTCCTCTGGCAGATGCTCTCCCCAGAGCTACGAGAAGTGTCCTACGGAGATGAGTAGATACCATTTCAGATGGAGTTTGTGAAGTAAAATGTGCCATTGTGTTCAGAGCTATTGTTTCTGTTTTCAATATTGAAGTTACTCATGGTTTCCAGGGGACAATATATCAAGCAAAGCTAACAGGCTGTAGAGAAGATGTAGATTATGAAAACAGAGGGATTAAGTTTCATACATTTGGAGCTAAAGTCTCATCTCTCTCGTAGCAGTGGGAGCAGGGAAGTAGCCTTGCAGACTCACAAAACTCTACCAATTTAAGTGAGGGTGTGTTTTTAACAGGCTTTAGTTAAAACTGTGGTCAGCACTGTGTGAGCAACTTGGAAGACTCTCTAAGGAAGGATTCTGTGGGTGCAAATACAATGACCATCCAATGTATAAATTTGGTTTCAGAGAGTTTTTGTGCCAGGCTTTGTACCAGTTCAAACAAAATCAGTTTGCAAAGATGGGGTCTGGCTGGCTGGGTAGTCCCTGCCTAAAACACCCAAGAAAATCCACTGTGACCTCTTTATGAGAGAGGAGTAAGGAAGGATAGAAGAGGGTATTGCATGACAGATGTGATTCCCCAGCTCTTGACATTCCTTTTGGGGATGGGAACAACCCAGGATGAGTCACACTGGCAAAGAAGGGGACCCATTAGTGAAGAGCCAGTCTCCATTCCCTAAAGATGCCATCCTAAATCTGTTATGTTACGGAGCAGATCAGGAGTTTGGTTCCCTGGATGATCTGACAGTACCGAACAAAACAGAGGTAAACCAAAACAGCCTGTAAATCATGCTGACAATATCTGGTGTGTGTTTTTGCTAACAGTAAGGATGCAGTTAATACCAGCACCCTGCTAATGGCCTTGTGCTGCTTTTGGGATGCACCCTCCAGCAGCTGCAATGCAGTGCTTGATTCTGCTGCCAGGGCTTTTTTTTTAAGGACCAGAGGGTTTTTTGAAGCCCTGCAGCCTCCTACCAACCCATCCAGCCTTTGTGCTGGGCTGACCTGAGTTGAGCTGCTCCTACTTGCACGAATTTAGGGCAGGCACTCTTAAGTTTTTGCATTGTGAGGCCTTTAGAGTGGCTCGGTAAGGTTAGTGAACTGATAAACCCTAAAATCTTAGGGGGGCTACACTGTATTTCAATAATTGGCTTGAAAGGGTTGAAATTTAAAGAAGGATGGAGAGTGAATATTTTTTTAAATGTCCAAGTGATGTAGGAAGCGGTGATTAATGGAAGTGACCTTGGTGCTTTGCTCTCTTTCAGTGAAGCTCTTAGACTTGCCATTGTGTTTAAAACTGGAACCTCTGCTCTGACAGTGCTGTCAGATGCAGTTCTGCTGTCTGAAGGCCATAGCTGAGTGTCCAAGGGCACCATTACTGCAGTGTCTCTCACTGGGACACGCTGGTCTCTTGCTGTTTATGTGCAATCTGAAACAACACTTAAAGCCTGTGGTTTTGTAGGGATAAAAAAAAAAAATTTCAAGATATAGGGAAAGACGCTCTTCTTTTGAAGTTAGCTCTTCTTCCAGACAGGATTTTTACTGTGACCTGCAGTGAGCCTTTTAGAACATTCCTAGGTTGTGCAGCCTGAGCACCTGGGCTGGCTCTGGATGTGCCAGCTCTGGAAAAAAAATCCGGCAAATTGCTTGCACCCCATCACAAAATTATGAGCCTTCCCCAGAAGCTAATTGACCTGATGGGGCATGGCATCAGCATGGCTCTGACATCTCTGTATGACCCTGTGGTGCCACATAACTGCAGCATTCATCTCTCTAAAACAGGCATTGTGGTGTGGCCTTACTTCCCAGGGATGCTGTCGGGACAAATCCTCTGTAGATACGAGAGTAACAGGGGACGTATAATCACCATGGACAGATGGAAAAGTATGAAGTAGCCTTTGTCCAAGCATCTTCCAGTGTGGTTAAGTTGGATGAGGCCAGTTTAATTTAGCACTGGGGAAAGAAAATGCTTCTGGCAGGAGACTTCAATAGCTGCTCTGTGAAAGGACAGTGTGGGCTTTCTGAGAAGCTCTTCAGAGATGCACCAAGTGCCTCTGTCATCCCAAACCAGCACCTCAGAATGTTTTGCCAGTCTGTGTTAGCCACAAACGCTGGGCTCGTTCTGCAGAGCCTTTAGAGAAAGCTGCATTTCTTTATGAAAAATACCAAATGTCTCAGCTGGGAAACAGCATTCCCTCTTTTGATGGATCGTGTTGGGGAAAGACCCCCAGTCTCTGCTCCCCGCCTTCTCCTCCCCTGGCTGTTTTAGTTGGATACTGAGAGGTTTGTAAGTTTTCCAAGATTTCTTGTGGAAATTTTCAGACCTGAGAAAGGCATTTTCCCTTTGGGGATTACACCATGCTGTAAATGTCTGTTCTCTTTATTTTATATGCATTTTCCTGCTTTTGTTTGACTTTCTCACGGATTGCACTATATTTAATTCAGAACATATCCTATAATGCTGTAATTGTCAGGCATGTCAGCTGGTTATCCAGATGACTTTTTGCTGTAATTTTTTTTTCTTTCAAAATTAGAGGAAAGCAGTTGCTGCTGCTTCTCAGGGATTGAATTATTGCACTTCTCTTGCATGCTGTGGCATCATGTAACACCATAAGGGAGCCAGTGTCACTGGCTGCCTGATATAGTTATTCCTGCTGCATTGTGGAACCCGTTACAGCTTTAGGAAGAGATGGAATTTCACCTCCTTCTGCTGTGGAAGATGTCAGTTCTATGTGTGAGTGGCTAACAGATGAGCTCCCCTGGGCTCAGTGTGTTCCACGTCCTCACCAAAAGATCTTTTGCAAACTTTTCCTAATTGGTGTTACGCTCAGGAGCAGCTCTGCTCTAGCCAGTTTTGAAGGGGTGGGAGTTAAGCAGACCTCCTGCTGTCTAGTGTCTGTGAGAGTGAACTGGTTTGTTTTGTTGTTCCTGTGAGAGGGTGAAGCAGAGGAGAAATTAAAAGAAGCTCAGAGAAATCTAGAAAAGTTCTCTAACAGCTGTATGCTATGGAGGGATCTGCCCCAGTGGCAGAGGTTTCATTCTCTGCCTTGCATCTTGCATCAATGACCTTCTGTCATTGATCTCAGCGGGTATGGTCCTGAGCTGGAGTAAATCAGGTCCTTCCACTTACATCATCGGTGCTCCACTGATTAACCTTAGCAGAAAACCTATTCTAAAACCAAACAATTGAAGAAATTATCTTCTCTAGACCAGTATGTAGAAGGTGAATCTGTGGAGATGGGCTCTTGTGTTCTCCACTCTCTTGCTTGTTTTTACCTGCTGACATTTAAATGTTGATATGTTACCTATTAGCATGAGATCCATTCTCGGGAAATGGTGGCTAACCATCTTCCTTAAGTGAAAGACCCCCTTGGATTCCGTGGTTAACCAGGATTTGGAATATACTATAGATGGACAAGCCCACAAATGAGAGGATAATCATATCTGAAAACCACCAATAATACTTCTTCCATTTGCTTCTGTCCTGCTGGATTTAGATGAATGTAGTTCCTCTGAATTCAGTCTCTGACTCCTGCTCTGCAGCATAAGGCTCAGAGCCTGTGATGGCTCTTGATTAAATCTCACGCCACCTACCTGAGATCCGTCTCACATTTTGCAGGTGCAAAAGCAGAGACAGGACCAGAGAGGTTTATCCACAGGAAAACTCCGGCAGATAACAGAATTCAAACCCATCCTGGCCATTCCCTGTCTTGCAGATCATGTGGTTTATAATGCAAAATATAGCTGATGATGCTGAAACCATCAATCCCATCAGCAAGCAGCACAGCTGGTTTCCAACTTCAAAATGAAAGGAAATTACTGCAGCTCCTCAGGGGTTTAATTAATAACTCCTATTCTGGTATCTTACCTCTCCTTCTCATCTAAACTTGTGTTATCTGCATTAGGGACTTTCAGTCTTTTCTGATTTGCAGATGCCCTTAACCCCTCTCACTGAGGATGTGAATTCCATCATCACTAGTTTCAGATCCCTGGCAGTATCTTTGCTTTTCTTCCAGTTTCTTTGGCAGACTCTCTCAGAAGTGTGCACGCAACCCATACATGTACAGTTGCCTCCTCTTCTCTTCTCTGTCTCCTAGTTGGCTGTAGCCCTTCTTTCCTCCTTGGGACTCCGAGATCAGATTTGCCTTGTGGGAAGGGATGTGCCTGATGCCTGACTGTCCTCATGTACTTTACCTTTCAAGTCCAGCAGTGTCTAAATTATTGTCAGCTTGCCTCATTTTTAATGAAAAATGCATTTTCTGATGAGTGCTTGGAAAAAGGGAAGCTGATGTGCTTCTTGGCATTCAGTGTAGGAAGAATTGTAGTCTTGGCCATTTGAGTGGCCAAGAGTAAGGTGGCAAGCTGAGGTTTCTAGGGGCACCTTGCAAAAACTCTGCTGCTCTTGGTCATGGTTTGATTTTCAACTGCTCTTTCTCTGGGACACAAGTAAATTATACCCTGGGAAGGGAGCAAGGCTCTCTGCAGAAGGTCAGAGTCCATCATTTTGCAAAGGTGGATGTTGTTTTGCTTGCCAAAGTAAGGGGCTCGCATGAAAGTCATCCTCAGGATCTTTGTGTTATAAATAAATCTCCCTGTGACTACAGTGCTGACCTCCTGCAGAGCTTTGATTTTATCTGTGCACATGGCAAACCTGCATCCACTTGAAAAGGAACCAGAAAGATTTCCACAATAAGAGATTATGTGGGTGTCCTCATTTGCTCATTTTAAGAGGAGAACTTCACTCTTGTGACCGGAGGAGTTAAAACTGCTGCAAGGAAGGAAGGGGAGGAACCAACAGCCCAGCAGGAACCCATCTATAGTCTGTGGTGTAAGCATAGGTGGAGGTCAGGTGACTATCTCAGTGGATTAATTTCAGGGAGTTGGATTTGGACACAAACCTCCAAAACCTCAAAACCAATCCAGGAACAAAGTTTCTGCTGGCAAATGCCACAGCATCAAGCCACGGAATAGTTGATATGTTCATGTCCCCTGCACTGGTTGGTTTGTAGCAGAGTAAAAGCCTCTCCTGCAAAAGAGGAGTTGCCACTTAGTCTTGGGTGCTGTAAGTCCTTATGTCTGCAGCAGCGAGAAATGTTGTTTCATGAAAATTTAACCAAGATAGGTAAAATGTAGTAAGTAAATTATCAGGAAGATGCTTGGCTTCTCATCCTCAGAGATGCTACTTGCAGCATCTCAAAGGGCACTTGTTTTTCTTTGTTAAGATTTTTTACCAGGTGTTACCATTGCAAAGCAGACAGAGCAGAATCTTAGTTTCACAGCAGAGCTGATGTGAAATGACCAGAGATGCTGTTATCTGGCAAACACAAATGGTTCTTGTGTGCAGGAATGTCTCTTTCTTCATGGCATATCTGCATTTTAGGTAAAGGTGGTCTGAAGCAGAAGAGATGAGAAGGAAGATGCCTGGAGAAGTGGTTGAGTTGATACTCTGAAATCTTCGTATTTCATTCTTGCAAGTCAAGTGATTTCATGGTTATGTACAAATAGAAAGGAGTGGAGTGGGCCAGTGCTCTTGAGTCTGCTTTCATTTCAATAAGCAGCAACTCACATGAGTAATTCCCTTGATTCTTAATGAGATTAATTGCATGATCATTTGCTGACCACTGCAAGAAAGTCATAATCTGGACCACTAGGTTTTATAGCAGGGCTTCTAAAGGAGTTTTTGGGCAGAAGCAAGAAGGAAGGTGCTCAGAACAGAAGGCAGGACTGTGCTGGACTTGGGTAGGAAAGACGTCAGCAAAGCCAGAGCAGTTTGGAGAGACAAAACCTGGAGAGACAATTTTGGTGGTGAGTTATTAATGGACATGAATCTGTTGTGCCAGAAGTGGGAGTGGGATTTGTTTGTTCAGCCTGACTCCAGACATGCTGCTTACATGGACGGAAAGCTCACTTCCTGGATTCCATATACCCTCCCTGTTTCCAAACAGATCATCCACCCTGTGATACAGGGATTTGTTAATAGGTTTCTTTCTGCTCAATATACCAGTCATGCAATTGGAAGCTCCTCCTCATTGTCAGCAAATGAACTGAGCTCCTCCAGGTTTGCCAAAATGCACTGCCCAGCTGTGGGTTATTTTTGTCTGCCCAAAGCCAACTACATCCTTAAGTCAGTGCTTTGGGACTCTGCATCCAGAGTTCCCTTCTTCTCCCTCATACTGGGATGATTTTACTCCAGGTGACAAAATCGCTTTTGATTTAGCACATTTTGTCCCTATGTTAACTGTCACATATCAAAGATGTGAGCAACAACTTGGGGAGACTGCCCATGTCTGAGCAGAATAACCTGGGGCATTAAGTGAAGGGTTTTTTTCATCAGGCATATGTGTATTTCCATTTATAACAAGAATAACTTCCTTTAATGGATGAATATTTGTCACAGACAAAAGAGGTTTTGACTTTCACATGCTCTGCAGACATCTAATTAGGAGAACTGAAAATCTGTTTATTGGTCTTTGTCTGTTAATCGTGTGAGGAAAGGGCTGTGCCTACCAGGAGGAGTTTTGGTAGTTCAGCCCTTAACTTTCTTCATTCCCAGCTACTCCATTTGTCTCCTCTTACCAGAGCTGGGCTGAGTGGGGATGTTAGGCATTGGCTCGGGACATCCCATCACCTTTGGAAGATTTGGGAGTTTCATTCAGGTCCACTGATGTTTTTTTCCTCCTGTATACACCTCTTCCTCATCTTTCATTTTGCATCCTTCTCTGTGGGTGGAGGATACAGAATCCTGCTTTTCTAGGGCTTTAGCTCTAACTTGCACTGGCTTTGAATGGCAGAATTGGGTGCAGGAAAGTGCTGAGGAAGGTTGCCTGCTTCTGCTGCACTTTATTTGACTTTAACATCCTGAAGGATCTGGAGTGCCCCTGCCTCCCCCAGCTCCCTGCCATCCAGACCCTCCCAGTGAAGGCAAGTAGCTGGGGTGGAAAGTGTAGTCTAGGAGAGTTCAGCCAACTCTTCCAGCTGCAGTTTATTGTATCTATTTTGCTGATATCCACCCTTTAGATAAATAGCACTAAGTTATACACGTTGTGACTCTCTTGATGTGGTTAGAAAGGCTTGTATTAGCCAAGCTAATCTAACTCCAAGAATAACCATGGGAATTTGACTGTATCAGTTCCAGCTTCAATCAGTCACCGCATAGTAAAGTGAGAATTGCCTTCCTGGCTAAAAGTGTAGCAGCAGTGAAACTTCAAGTCAGTAGGTGGGGATTCCCCCCCCCTCCTTTTTTTCCCTCTTCTTTGAAGGAAACTCCTGCCCATGCCTGACCTCAGACACCCAGAGCTCTACCTGCAAGAAAACAAAATTTCCCATTTTCAATAAAAAACATGTCTGTGTCGGCAGAAAAGCGAGTTAGCTAACAATCCGCAAAGCTATGGTCTATTTATTTACCAGGCTGACTCCCTGATGGGGAAACATGTGGGATCTTTTAAGTTCTTCTCCTGCACAGATGTTCCTTCTACTCCCGAGTTTCCTCTTGATCTTTGGTTTGCTGTGCCATATGGTGAAAACGTCAGAGATGTTGTGTGCGGTGGAAGACGAGAAGGATTCTGCGTGCTTAAAACAAAACCAGTAAAAAATAAAAAAAATAATTCTGACTGTTTTTTCCCCAAGTTAGCAAAAAAATATTTTTAAAAGGAAATCTGTCGAGCTAGCAAAACCGCTGTTAACTCACACAGGCTCCCTGGTGGACACATAGCACTGATGAGATTAAATGCTGATTGACGAGTATCCCCTCCCTTCCCCCAGCTCTTGCTGCCACTTTGGGTATTTGTATTGAGCTGTAGATCCAGTTCAGGTGAGGAGATAGGGGTTCTGCAAGGGCAAGTAACATGACTGCTTGCTTTTCCTTCCTTGCCTTCCTCAGAGATCACAGGAGTTGTAGACTGAGTTGAAAGACGTCTCTCCCGGTTTGTTGGAAAAGAGCCCTGAGGCTGGCAGGAGCTTTGGAGTTCCCCCTACCTGAGGGAGCCAGGGCTTCTAAGTAGGGAGGGGACATAGAGCATCATAGAGACATCATGCATATGAAACATGTGGAGAAATGAAACAGAATGTGAAGATTTGAGTCTCTATCTTGGTAGCACCACATGCTGAATGAGAGCAAAAGGTTGCAGAGGGTGAATGGGAGAGATGAGAGGTTCTGGCAGTTTTCAGAGCTGGAGTTGGGCTCTTTTGGGCAAGTCCGTGATGGTGTCACTAGAGCAGGTGCATCTTTCTGTCTGAGGCCTTTCAGCTGGTCTTCAGCCTCAGAGGCACTGGTCCATCAGATCTCATCACCCAAGGATATATTGTAGGGCTCCTTTAGGAATGTCAGATCAGCATGCAGCTTTCCTAGGCTAGGAAACCATGTGCTAAAGGGTACTTGGCTGAGAGCACATCCACCCTGAGCTGTGCTTTCAAGCCATTCGTGGGGCTGGTGTTCTGTGGGATGATTTGCTCTCTGAGGCCTCCTTGCCTGCTGTCCTCCATGTAGGGACTGCAGTGGAAGATACTCCCCAAAACCCCATCTCTGTCTCCCTGAGAGAACAGGAATGCTCTTTCTTACTGGACCAGGGCAGTGGGTCTTTCTGGCTCTGCCATAAAGGCAGAGCAGGTGTTTTATTAGATGTGTTTTAATCTGTTTTCTTGAACAGCATTTTTAGCTAGTAGGGTGGTCTGTCAGATGGACAGGTAAAACCTGTTGCTCCACCAGCACAGGCAGGCTGTGTATTAGAGACAAGGCGTGTGTTTTGTAGCAAAAACTGGGAGCCTAATTTTAGAATCACAGCAAGGCCAGGCTCAGCTGTCGGCCTGGGCCCTGTCCCAGCTCCTCTGTGCTGCCAGAAACTTGCCCTCCCTTTCTTGGAGTGAACTGTATCATACCTTTTTAAGTACAGGCTCCCCTCCAACAAGGCAAAGTAATTCCTGCAGTGGCTTTTGTCTTAAACCACACACAAACCAAGGGATCCCTTGGTCCCTATGCAGACAGTCCATGCTTCCCCCTAAGACATTTGTTGTGTTTCCTTTGCAGATGCAACTTCTGGACAAGTTCCCTATTGAAGGAGGCCAGAAAGATCCCAAGCAAAGAATCATTCCTTTTCTACCAGGTAATGCTGTGGGGAAAGCCCTAAATAAGATGGGTGAGAGCAGCTGGAGACTGCAGTTCCCCAGCTACTGTCTCTTGTACTTTTCGTGACCATTCTTTTAAATGCCTTTTCCCTGGGAGCTCATACACCCAGCCTTGTGATACCAGACCTCCACCTTCTCCTAAAATGGCTGGCATGGTGTTTAGGGCTCTCAGGGGATCTTGCATCAGCTGTTCAGATTCAGGTTGGCTCGTGCCCTGTCACACAAAGGGATTTGATGGCTTCTGAGGGGCTGTGTCTGTGGGCTGCAACCAGGCAGCCTGAGCTCCAGCCACCACTTGGGAGACCACTGGGGACCAGAGTCAGTCTTTGTCATTTCTGGATGCTATAGCTCTGCAGACACTGTTACTGTACAATAAGGAATGAATAACTGGAGTTGCCACTGGGATAGAAAGGAAACTGAAGGAAGGTTAAATGCAAACAGGGATTTCTGCAACGCTGGCTAAAAAGATCTTTACTTATCTATTTGGCCTGAGCCACTGGCCCTCTGACAGCTTTCATAGAGGGCCTGGACATGATGGATATTCTGTCCTCAGGGTAACAGCACACACTTCTACACAGCTTCTTCCAGCAGCGGCTGCAGGGATGGCATGGGGGAGGTGAGCCAGACCACAGTGTGCTCTTGGAAGTGCAGGCTCTGGCCAGCTCTCTATTGTCCGACTGCACGATTCTGGCTGTTGGCTAAAGTTTGGCTTGCTGCACTGCCTGCCAGGATAAATGGAGTATTTTCAGCCTGTTTAAAGGTCTGTTCTGTCTCCCACTATAAAAAGGAGATCCCAGCTCTTTCCTTAAGGTCTGTGAAGAAAAGCTGGGATGGAAGGGCTTAGTCCTCTCCAGGAGCATGCTGCGCTCCCCAGCGCTATTTGCAGGCAAAGCAGCTGCTCCAGATGTGTGATGAGCACAGCTCCAGGGTTACTGGGGAATAGGGACTTAGAAATCAGCAGCACAAATACATGACACAAACATCAGAGCCACAGCAGGGCAGCACAGCCGCCTGGCAGCGTGCTGGCAGCCTCCATCGACCTTGTGGAAGGCAGTCCCAGGCTCGGGGTTTGCTCTCTATGGTGTTCTGTGTTGCACCCAGCCTCTGCAGCCAGAGGAAGGTGGTGTTGCCATCCATTTCCTCTCTGGGATGAGAAGTCCAAGAATAGCCTCTCTTTTGAGTTGTATCACCAACAAACTCATAAGATAAATTACTTTGTGAAACCTCTTTTTGATAAGAATGGATACTGCTGGCCTGCTTTTCTTACTGGAAAGCATTTTGAGGTCCTTGAAAGCACTGTACAAGAGTGCAGATGGCTTCACATGAGGTGCTGTAGGAAAATCCTGTCTGCAGGTAGCATTTGTGCCTCCTGTGTTGACTGTCACTGGCCTATTTTATTTTCTTCTAGAAAAATGTTGGCTGACTGCAGGTGGCTGCTGCTCAGCCTTTGTGCAGATCTTAGTGATGGATGTCCTGATACACGGGTGCATGATAGTTGCAGAGGGTGAGATAAACCCCATATGCCCATTACAATACTTCCTACCCTTCCCACCCTCCAGGAACACGAGGGAGATGGTAGTGCTACATGTCCTCGAGGGGAAGAGTTATATCTGGAAAACATTTGGGTTGACTTAATGTCCCAAAGAGAGAAGCTGCCAGAACAGAATAGACCTCAGCCGTATTTAATTTAAAATTTCTGTGATATATGTTCTACTTTTGCTATTGAATCTCTGCCTCTTTCTTGTTGAACTGCTGAACAGCCCTTGTTGCTTTACCCAGGAACAAGGTGACTCAGCTAAATGTCAAACAATGTCAAACTCTGTTAAATAAACTAGCTGCCATAATTAGAATACGCATGGCATTTCTGCAGCTGGAGCTGTGGACTACGGAAACAAATACCTAGCTATAAACTCCCTTAATTAAAAAACGGCAAGGCAGATGTTTGTACTTAAATCCTACTTTTAAAAGATGTTATAGTCCTGCTTGCTTATAGTGGGCCTGATTCGGCCAAGCTGGAGTGGCTCTGCATGCTGGGTTCTGAGTGCCCGGGGTTTGCTGTGCCACTTGCAGGGTAGGACAAATCCCCCCATCAGGTCTGGCTTAGGAATTTGGCATATTCCATCCTGCAACTCCTGTTTGTCAGTGCTCTCCTGAAATAATAATTAGTGCTTGACTGTGCCGGAAACCTTTTAACTGTAAAACCAAGGAAAGTGTAGTGGAGTTCAGAACCTTGCCCATCAAGGAGAGACCATACTGCGTCCAGCAGCAGGAAAGAGCAGTTCTTCTTTCCTCTAGACACCTTTATCTTATTTTTATCAATTTATTTCTTCAAATATATTTACCCTCACTTCTGCCTTACACAAATAAGGACTCTATGGTTTTCAGTGCCATGAAGAGGTGCAAGAAAATTATGAGCAGTGCCAGGTAGTTCTGTGGAAAATTTCCTGTGGACAATTTTGTAGTTTTGTTTTACTCTTTGAGAGCCACTTCCTTGCCTTCAATTTTTTTGTGGTTTCTTTTTAACCATACTGAGAGGGCAAAAGTGATATTTTCATCTCCTTTCCTCATTTTATCTTCTTCCCATGAGTTTTTCCATTCTTCTCTCTGATTTTCCTTTCTAATGTTGGAAAATTCTGCATCAGGAGGGGTTGTGCAGAAGAAGGAAACTCTCTGGATTGGCCAGAGAGCATTTTTGTAGTTGGTGGTATGATTTTTTTTCTTTGGAGGGAGACTGTGGAAGAGTTAGAAAAAATTTGCTGCAAAAACCCCTCTCCAGACCAACGACAGTTTGTTGCTCTAAGAAGACATGGATGGGAAGTGCTGTTTGAATGTACCAATGTGGCTGTTGGTTGAGCCCATTTGCAATACACTGATTTCTCCATCACCTCTTCTGCTGCATATCTGAAAAATGATCTTTGGAGTGTGGATGAGTAGTTTTGTTCCCTCACTGTCAGGTACTTCTACATCTGCGCCAGCAGAGAGAAGGGGTTATGGATTTGGGCTCCCTATTTCAGGGATCTTAATTAATGAAGGAATTTCAGCAGGAAGAAGACTTGTCTGCTGAGCTTCTGGAGACCACAGTGGCAAATGAAATGGCAGAGACAGGGCAATGCAACTCTGGGATTAACAGTTTTGCAGTGGTTGACCCAAGGCTCCAGGGCTTGCATTGTTTTTCATTTCTCTTGGCACTAAGTGGGAGAACCATCTGGAGACAAAGGATGAAGTTGGAGGGATGTCAGCACTTCTTGCTCCACTGTGTCTTCCAAAGTGCAGCCCTGGGGAAAATGCGCTGCATGGCATGAAATCATCGTGTCATGCTGGCTGCTGGGCTGCAGATTCCTGCCTTGGAGAGAGGCTTGGGCTTGCCATGGCATGGAGGGCTGGCCATTGATGATGGCAGCCCCTTGCACTTCCCACACAGATTCCAGCTTGATCCCTGCTGGACTTCAAACCACTTTTGATCCCCACTGAAGAAACAGGAGGTTTTTGCATAGGATGTGTCAGAAGGGGAAAATCCTTGCTGGGTGCCTGCTCTGCAGCTTCCATGCTGCCTGGAGAGGGAGACATCCTGTTTGAGGAGACTGCTCTGTGTGCCTGGTTTTCCTAACTCTTGGGAAGCGGAGTCCTATCCCAGGGGAGCAGGGAGATCAGTGCAGGCTGCCCTACCAGCTTGGCCAGGCAGCTGGAGGAACAACACCCCAGCCTGGCTCCAGTCCTTGCCTCCAGTGCTTGGGAGCCTCTACCAAAGAGGCACCTTCTCTCTTCCTTTTTTCCCTACTCAGGTTTTCCTCCTCCCTTGACTAGGGTGAGGAAAGAGGAAACCATCTATTTTGGGGCACATGCTGCCAGTGTAGCTTGGTGGCTGCATCCCAGGGTGGTGGGAGGGATGCCAGCATGGGGGATGAGATGTCACCCAGCTGCTGTCACCCCACGGTGCCCCGCTGACCTGCTTTGTCCCTGAGAAGAGAAACGCTCCAGCACCACCTCAGAGCGGTCTCCGGGCCTTTCTCCTTCGTGGGCCCCGGGGCAGTGGGAACACACAGTGTCCCTGCAGAGGCGTTTTAGGGACAGGCAGCAAATTCAGGGCGGCAGAGATCCCTGCTGGGAGTGCGAGTTGCGCCCTGTTCTCTGCTCCAGAGCTGTGTGGCACGTTGCTCCTGCCGGGAACAGCGGGTGGGAGTGGGGTGAGCTGATCCCTGCCGGGAGGGCCCTGCCTGACTGCTAGCATAATCTCTGGGCAAGACTCCCAGTTCCCCAGTCTCTCCCAGCCCGAGGCTTGCTGGAGGCTGTTCCTGCAGCTCAGGGGAGTCGGAGGAGCGAGCCCCAGCCGAGGGCAGAGCCATGTGTGAGTCAGGAGGGCTGCGGGAAGGGAGAGGTTCGCTCGGAGAGGGCGCGGGCGGCCGCCCCAGCACCGCCCAGATACCTGGGGCTGCTGAGGGGTGCCGGCAAGAGCCTCCCCGATTTGCACAATGCAGGAGGATGGGGAATAACTTCTCCCCAATGCCGGCTGGGACCTTCCTCTCCTCTGTTTCTGCCGCTCCCGGGCTGCAGTGGGGAAGGAGATCTGCCGATGAACTGCATCCCAGGTGCTTATGTCTGCTTTTTGGTTTCGGTTTGAGGTGCTGGGTTTGGTTTTTTCCTCTCCCCTTTACAGTGCTGTCTTTTGGGCAAGATGAAGCTTAGGAAAAGGGCTTCAGTAGGTTTGCAACAGCAGGATTTCATCCACAGTGATGAGAGCAGGGGTCTTTTTTTGCCTTTCAGTTTTGTATATTCCAGCTTTTTGCCTTTTGTTTTGCTCCGGGCTGCAGGAGAAGCAGTGTTTTATTCCAAGATCACGTGCTGGAGCAGAGATGTGGGTTCATCCTCACACAGCCAGCACCGCAGTGACCCTGAGATCCAGCCATTCATGTTCCACCTGTGTAAATCGAGAGCAGGATCAGCAAAATTAGGATGTGGCCATGTGTAGTTTTGTCAAAGGTGCTGCATTTCAGCAGGGTGCAGTGCATGGGAAGTGTTTTCAACATATATTCTGCCCGCCTTAAGAGGAAGGGGGATGATGACTGTAAGGCACACACACTAGCCTAGGAAGAGCCTTAGAACTTTTAGAAATGTTTTTAATTGCAGGCGATTTTCTCCGTTGGAGAGCTGGTTGCTAGCAGAGCATTTAAAATGAAATGCATTCCCTGTTCTAGTTCTTAGCTGTATTTTATGTGCAAATTTCAGATATGTTATTAATTTTTGATTGTTCTGTCCTTCATCAGCCTGAGCCAGGGCAGCAAGTTATTAGTAAGTGATTTAAACTTTTTTTTGAGTAATTTTGAATTCCTCAGAATGTAATTTCTGACCTACTCAGAAATGAGCAGTATTGCAGCAGTTCAAAGCCGGTCAAAAAGTAGTATAAAGATTAAAAAACCCAAGAGAGATCAGATAAAATTCTCTTTATCAAGGCATATCTTATGTTTTAGATTAAAATATGAATTAAGTTATTTGAAACAGTGTTCTTTTAATATGCAGGGGTAGTCTTACCAGCATGATAGGCATACAAACACACACAGAGCAGAATCTCAGATGTCTGGTTTGCTGAGCCTTACCTGTGTAACATCAATAACCGAGATGTTCTGCCGTGTTTTTCTGAATATGAGGCAACAAACTCCCGAAAGAAAGAGGGCCTCTGGCCCCATCCCCTTCCACCACCTGCAGTAAGGTAACATTGCAGTCCCCTGTCCCCATCTCTGAGGAGCTGCCAGAGTGTGGAGAGGTGACCCATGGCACTGTGACATGAGATGCTGTGGGGTTGAAGAGCTATGGAAATCTTTTTGGGGGCCATTCCATAATGCAGTGCAATTTCATTTTAATATACGTATTTTACATTTTCCTACCTGTTCCCTGAAAGGGGAAAGTGCTTCCAGGTTTAAAACAAACTTATGTTTGAGCCTGGATATTGTGTTAGCAAGACAGCTAACAGGTCCTTGGCTTCTTTCCACTCCAGCTTATTTAGGACTTGGGTGATGCGGAGCTTCTGGTGAGCTGCCCTTCAGCAGCTCCTATTGTTTGAGTTAGTGGTTTCTATTGTGTCTTTCTATTTTCTGCCTTGCTAGGAGAGCTATTGTGGAAAATTCATCTCCTGTCTCTCACAAGAGGAGAATGGATTTCCTGTCGGCTCCGGGCTTGAAGGGAAAGCAGGGGTTGCCGGGAGGAAGCGGCTGTTCCTCAGCCGGGCAGCGGGAGGATTGATGATTTTGAGGGGAACAGGCGTATTCTTTTCTTTAGGCTCCGTGGAGATATTTTTAGGGTTTAAGTGTTTTCTGGTTGAAAGACAAGTCATCAAGTATGAGGTCATAGGATGCCCTAAGGCTGCTGCCTATTGAAAAAGCTGTGGAAAAGGCATGGCCAGCGCCAGCTTTCAGAGCTGCCACTGAGGAGGGAGCTGTGAGGAGCCCCATGGACTGGAGTGCAGGGGGCTGCTGGCTTTGCATGCTGAGCCTGTTTCACAGGTCAGGCCTTCTGAAGGTCTTTGGGCATTAATAGGGCATGAATCAAGGGTCTGATTCCATTACAAAAGGAAGAAAAAGTGGGAAAAAAAATTCCTGGTATCTGCCCAAATACCTGGTCCTCTTCTCTCTCTTTCAGTCTCTTCTGAGTCCTTTCTCAGCGTACAGATCCAAAATCCACTGGCTGAAATGAGGGGCTGGAATAGAAAAAAGCTACAGAATATTTTTCTGGGGCTTGTAAACCCACTCTACTTGCGCAGGTTAAGAACTCGTGTTTTGCTCAACCAGAAACCACCTCTGGGCAGAAATTAGCATATGCAAAACATGATGTGCTTCTCATTAGACCACTTGAATCTCCTGATGAGGATTTTGTAATGATCAAGCCGCAGTTTCAAGGGACAACAAAGAATGGAAAGAGACTTGGGTTTGAGTTTCCTTGAAGCCAGAGCTAATGGGGATTATTTATTTTTTTTGCAGCTCTGGATGCTAGACTGAAAGGCCAGGGAAGGTTTTCAGTGTAGTCTAGCTGCCTGGACTCCTTGGGGAAATATACAGACGTTTTTACTCAGAAATTAGTTGGATTTTGATTCTTGTTTTTAAAGGCAATAAATAAACACGATTATAGACTTGAAAAGCAGTTTGAGCTGCGTTGGGCTCATCGTTTCCTCAGGCAGCCATTCCAGATGAGTGTGCCCTCTACTACTATAATTACTTTTTAAAAATAACTCTGCAAGTCTGTAATCTAAAGTGGGTGGTATGTAGCAAGTCTGAGAGCATTCTGCATTCAACCCACAGACTGGGGAGAGGGTGACTTTTATATAAGGGTTTGCTTGTCTTCCTCCCTGGTCTGAAATCTGACTTTTCCCACAATCCATCAACAAATGGCCCATACAATGAAGGTGCTTTTTAACACAGGAGTCAAGCTTGCCAGGGACTCAGATGGCTTTGCAGCCCCACAGGCTCTAGATATTCCCTCTGAATATTGCTTACCTACCTAATCTTGTCTTTGTTGTATTCAGATTTAAGTTGCCTAAGCAATAGAGGAGAGAAGAACCCAGCTGAGATTCACAGCTGGCTAGTAGTCTAGACCTCTGTTGGAATCTGTTTTCAGCCCACTTTGCCTTTTGGCTGGGCCGGCTGATTTATTTATACACTCACATGCTTAAAATAGGTTTTGATTTTTTTTTTTCCTGCAGATTGGAAACAGTGAACCTGGGAATTTGTTGCTTGATTTCTCCTACTTTATTTTCTCTATCTATTGAGCTTTTTAGTGGTGATGTTCTCTAGTGTGGTGTGTTTGCAGACCTCCCTGCTCCACAATGCAGCTTTTTCCAGGCTCTCATGAACATGTTTGTTGTTATTCATAAAGGGGATCTTTATACTCAGGAGCAGAGTGAGGGGATACTGCAGGCAGGGATTTGCCAAACTTCATCTATTTTCACCATAATGAAATAACCCATGGCAGTGTCTACTCCTCTGTGGAGTTTCTTTTTTTTTGAGTTTAGTCCCATTTAAAGGGAAAGCTGAGGTAGAGAGAAGGAAATAACGTGGAAATTAGAAAGAGGAAACCAGGGGTAGGTAGATGAGGAAAGGAAAGTAAGTCCTAGAAGTGGGAAATTCAATCCTCTTGAGCTTCTTCCATTCAGAGAGGTGCTAATACAGGCCCCAGGCTTGTACGCAGGATTGAGGTAATTAATGTTTGCCCTCACATTTCCGTGGGTCTGAAGTTAAGCACTTCCACCATGTCGTTTTCTATCAGGGTTTTGCCACCTCTAAATAAAGAGCAGAAAATTACGTTCCTTCTGCTTTTACATCCTAAGCGTTGGCAAGTTCAGACTTGCAGGGTGCTTCTTGTATTCAGGGCTCTGAACAGCACAGGACTAACCTGGAATAAGCAAAACATTTGCAATCTGGTTTGCCCGTGGTGGGGTTTTATTGGTGTTCAGGCTGGTGGACAGACTTCACTGTGTCACTGAGTGCACTATTAGATGCGATTCCCACCAAATTCTTCCAACTCTTCTCACCGAATGCTGGGTAGTTTGGTATTGTCTCAGGCAAGGAGTAAAACCATCAGACCGGAGTGCAGGAGAAAGGCATTTGGGCCTATTCCCACCGGGCAGTGTCGTCATGGCTGGTCTATTTAAATCATCCGATGCGGGGAGCAGAAGGAAGAATGTTCCTGTATTAATCCCGCCTCCTACAAAACACAGCAAATGCAGACTTGTGTGTTTAGCAGATTTCCTCTTGGGAAAAGAAGACTCCTATAGATAATAATCCTTTTAGCAACATCTCCAGTGAACGAGGCTTTGTCCAAAGAACAAAGAAAAAGTTGCAAGCTTGAAATACGCCTGAATTTCCTGAGTGCGTTCGCTGCTGTGTGCAGGCAGGAAACTCTGTTAGTCTGGTTTGGATGTTTGCTCTGAAGTGGCATAAACAGAGTGTCGAGTCTCCCGGGATCCTGATCTGACCCGTGGATCAGGGAATAGGGGTTCCTCTAAGCTGCAGCTGTGAGAAGGACTGCCACAGTCACAGGCAGCTCTGTGGCCACATCCTTGACTGTCCCATTTCCCCTCTGGCCATATCCTTTGAAGATCCTGGGAGAATGCAAGGGCCAGCAGCAGAGGTGAGCAGTGTAGCTACAGTAGACGCAGCACACGTGAGTGTTAAGCTGCCAGCCAGCAGGGAACTAATTTCCTGCACAATTATGGAAACAGCTGATCTGTGACATTTTAAGAAGGGGAGAAAATACAGGGCAGGGGAAGGAAGGCTCTGGCTACATAAATATTTACTCTTGCACGATGTCCTGGCCACCATCTTCTTCCAGGGTCTGGGAGAAGAGGGGGCTGCTTGCTGCTGGCTCTGGCACATGGTGACAGGGGCTGAGGGAGCCACCAGTGGGCTCTCTGCAGCTGGAAGGAGGACACTGGCTGCCAAGCAAAAGCTGCTCTGCTGGAGTGTGATACTGCTCTGCTTGACCCACCTGCCCCCGCTGCATCCCTCAGCCAGGGATGTGCTGCTGGACCACTAAGAGCTTGCTTGAATCACCTGCCCAGGCCTCCTTTCCCATTTCTTGGTCTAACAAAGCCAAGGCAGTGAGATATCTCACTAGGGTGATATTCCCTCACCCTAGACAAAAATGTTATTTTTTCCATTCCTGTCAAAGAGAGGGTGAATTGACTCTATGATCTTTAAATACAGCTGAGTTGTCCTTGCATTAGCCCCTCCTTGGCTGTAGTGGTGGCTGCAGTGGTATCTGACCACTGGGGCATTTCTGAAGGCCCTCCTGTGTACCTAGCAGGTGAAGGGAAGGCTGTTGTGTGCTTTGCTTTGTCCAGTTTGTGTTTGTAGCCGGGATTGCACAGTCTAAGCCATGTTTCTGTAGTGCAGCAGCCTGAGGTGACTGTGTCAGCATGGGGTGATGAGTGTGAGGAGATTCAGTGAGTCGCAGTAGGAGTGTCACCAATCCACTGGTGGGTCTTGCTGTAGTCTGCTCTCCCAGTGCTATTTGTGAAACCAGAAAAGTTGGAATAGAGGGGATTCAAAGATTGGTTTCATGGAAGTGGTTGATGTGGTAGGAGCGGTAGCTCCAGCCTGTTGCCCTCCACCTCTTTCATCAAGGAAATACTGGCTAAGCTCACTCCCCAGAACATGCACCGTCACTCAGTGAATAAACACAAGGGATTTGTTGTGGGTTAATTCTGCTGCTGGAAATCAAACCCCATTCGTGGTCAGATGACATCTTTTTTCTTGGAAAGGGACCAAGGTTAAGAAGACAAGGAAGGCAGGTTAGTTAAAATATGTCAAAGTCTCTTGGGTGTAAGTAAAGACTATAAATAAAAGCCTTTTAACTTGGAAAAGAACTTTAGAGTGATATGATCAGGCTCAATTTAGTCCAAATATTGCTTTATGCCATTAAGCTGTTATCAGGTTTTGGTTCAACTGCAATAGTTTTACGGCTTCACTGCAGTGGGAACAGTTGCAGCCTTTATGCAAGTAAAGCATTTCCCCTGAAGCGTTTGCAGGGAAGAGTGCTGTATTGTGCGGGAACCTGGGAGCGAAACTGCCTGGAAAGGAATAGCTGGGAAGGTCACCTCCCCTAAATCTTTTTTTTTTTTCTCATTCCAGTGTAGCTACACAATCTAAGGGTTTATGTTGTGAACAATGAGGGGATTTAAATGAGGTTTACTTTTACATTCTTGTTAATGAATCTTCAAACTTAGTAATAAAAGCTGAACATTTTTACTTATTTCCTCTTAAGCTGCAAGCATGTCTGATTCAGCAGTGTCTTGAGATGATTTATCAGGATGAGAGAATAAGTCACATCCCTCTTCCTCTTGGGATTAATAGAGAACAAGAATAATCCTGTACCCATAATATTATTTCAGTTGGGCTTGCATAATAGCCTGGAAATGGTTATACTCAATGCAATGCTTTGTAATAATGATGTTTCATCCTTTGAAGTTAGGTTAGTGCATGTCACGATGTCAGACCTGCACAAATAATAAAACACACACACCCCTCCAGTTTTTCTTGACTAGCCTTCGTTTTCTGGTCCAAGTTTTGCTACAGTCGATTAGAAGAGAGTGGATTTAAATGCTGTTATCCAGCACCTTCATAGCCCAAAAAGTCCTGTCTCACATTTGGTGTCTTTGCATGTCACTGTGCGGCTGAGTGTTTAGGAAGATCCTGGTGTTTCTAAGAAGTCTTGCTGTGTGCATGCCTGTGCTCAAAGTCTCTGCAGAGCATGAGTAATTCCACCAAAATCATTGTAACTGACCCTCTCCATGAGCCAAGGTTTTCCACACATCTGGGCCCTTATTCCTGGCTTTCATTAAAGAAAGTGAGAGAAATCAGGCCTCCCGTAATTACTTACAATCCGTGAGCTAGGCACATATGTAAATATTTTCAGGGTCACAGCTTAGCTCTTTACTTTTAATATACTTTGTTATTAGTAATCGGTTTTGAAGAGATTGAAAATCCCACCCATAAGTTTCTGTGGTGTCAAGCCTGCTCACCCTTGACCTCTGCTCCCAATGGTATCATTGGATTTACTGTTGACTTCAGCAGGAGCAGTCACAGCGGGTCTAAGTGCATTTGAAAACCCTTTCCCTATGTTTTTTTGTGTGAAACCCATCACTGTAGCTGCCAGATTATATGATACTAGGGTTTAAAATGACTTAAGAATGAAATCAGACTGATAAGAAGGCTAAGTTGTAATAAATCTAAGCAAAGTAAATTTGCTTTCTTTCTAAGACAAAATGACTTTCACAAGGCTTTAATTTTCTCTGGCCCAAGTGGAAAAGCAATTGAGTTTGGTTCATTGTGAGCATGTGTGTGTCCACACTGCTCCAGCAAAGCCCGAGATGACATCGTACACCCACTACCATGCAGGCTTATCCTGGGCACGTGGGACCAGTTGAGGGGGGCTGGAGCCCACTTTAGGGGCTTGGTTTCAGTTTCTCTCTGTCCCCCTACCACAGGGTGTGAACTTGGGAATCACTGGTTAAGCCCATATTTAGTTACTAAGTCAGCCCAAGATGTGTCGCTAGTTTTCCACACTGCCAGAGGTTCTTTACAGGTAGGAAATAGAAGGTCTGGGGGCTCAAGTAGAAGAAGGAGGGTCCAAATCTACCCCCAGACTCTGTGCACATATTGTATTGGGGCAAAAGAGAGACAAACTAGAATTGCCATATCTCCCTGTGGCAATAGAAGAATAAATCCATAAAACATTGTATAGCACTTAAATACTGCAGCAATAAAGTCCTTCTGTAGTTACCTATGCCCTGACTGGTGGTATTGCTGTGTTAAAAGCCTCCATGCTCACATCTCTTTGCAGATGTCCTCTGGAGCAGGGTGGTCTCTTGCTGTAAGAATGATGATAAATACTTAGCTTGTACAGATTAGATTATTCCTTACTGCTTGTTCTCTGTTTCACTGGAGGTAGCTATACTCATCATCTATTTGGATTTTCTCCCCTGGGCCCATTTTTGGTTTTTTGCAATTAAACCAGGTCCTTTGTTTTGTGGTGTCAGCAGATAGGAGTGTTCCTCCAGGCAGCCATGAAGACAGAAATGTGTGGGCAAGGCTGTTGCCTCTCTGCAGCTTTCTGCTCCTCTTCTCCCATCCCTGTGCATGATACTCACTTCAAGGGGTGGTTGTGTCCTCTCTACGACATCCATTTCTCAGTTCACCTCCCCTTGAAAAGAGAGTCTAGATGTTATAATCCTCTGGTAAGCCCTAAAACTGGCAGGATTTTTGTGTTTGTTTCCATCCTCCTGTTTTATTTTCATAAGCCTATAGGTTGACTTTATTTCTCTTAAAGGTCTCTGGGCTGAGAGATTGCTATTCATCCACTTTTAATTAAAGCAATATAGGGAATTAGGCCTTTCACAGGGGTGGTTCTGGTGATGGCTCTGACTGTTTTTGTTAGTTTTCCTCCCATCTGAGCAAATGCTTGGAAGTGTGAGTTGGAGCTTAAGCTTTTTAATTACCAGAGAGTGAAATTACTGCATTATGGTGAATTGATTCCTTTGCAGAGGAAAAACTGTTTCTTGGCAGCTGCTGTGTGCAGTAGTGTAACAAAGAGAGGAGGGTTCACTGCTGCGGCCTCAGAGGACTGGCGGGTGCAAGGAGGGAGTAAGGATTTGGGCATCAGAGCATTGACGTGTTTGGTGGGGCAGCTCAGAGTGATTTGTGATTTTTGCAGTGGGATTTTGAAGGGATGGAGGTGGTTGGGAGACCAGTCCCTCACCCTGGCAGTGTCCAGCTGTTTCCCACAGGAGTCTGTTTTAGATTCGGCTGCCAAAGGCATAGGTTCTCTTGACATTGGTACCGCACTAGAAGAGTGTGGATGTAGGACTGAGAGTGTCCAGAGAGCCAAGTGCTGTTCTTCCCAGGTGATTTATAGTCTCTCACTCCCATTCTGTCCTCCTTCAAAGCAGTGCTCTCAGGCTCATAAAACTGAGCTTCATGCGAGCAGAGGCTGGTGCAGGCAGGGAACCTCCCGTTGGCATATGGGGGTCACAAACTGGTCTTTTTTCTGTATCTTAGGGAGGGCAGTGAAATCCTTCTCCCCAAGAACATGATCATTTTGGGTGAGCCAAGTGAAGGATCTCAAGAGCAGGTCTCAGGCTGACCTAGGGAAGCAGCTGGCTTTTCCTCCTGGAGTGTTCAAATTATTTCAAGGTAGTTTTACAGTGTGAAAGGCTCCAGCAGGAAATTTTCAGAAGAGCCCAAGTGTCATCTGACCCTGACTCCTGTTTTCTGAAGTGTCAGTGTGTTCCTGGTGTGTGTTTGTGCATGTGTGTTTGGAAATTTGACTTCTGTTTCAAATTGGTTCGCTATTTTAATACAATGGAAGGAAAGCTATCACCCCAAGTGGCAGTATGCTCGCAGGAAAACCTGTATTTACCCGTGGACCCTTGGGGAGAGGGGATAATTCTCTTCAGTCTCATTAATTTTTGTCTCTTGCTTCTGCGCTTGCACGTAGCTTGTTTCCGGCACAAGGACACAGCTTCTCTTGGCTTCTTCAGCCCCATGAACCACACACAGGTCCTTGTGGTGCTGCAGGGTAGCCAGTGTGGGTGTTTGTGTCCCTTTCTGAAGTCCCCTGGGTCCATCTCAATGCCAGCATGTGATGAAGGGACTGTCAGACTGTCCCTTCCGTGCTCGTCTCTTCTTTTTCCTCTCATCTGTGGCTTGAAATGGTTTGCTGTCCCCCAGGGGCTCACTGATGCTCCATGTGTTTCTAATCTCGTGGTGCAGCCGGGCTGGTTTCTCACTCGCAGCAATGAGACGCCGGCTCCAGTGTCACTCAGTTTGGTTCTGATCTGTAGGAGTCCTAGGGCCAGACTCTGTTCTCGTTAATGGTTTTTCCATTTGGAAATACCTGCTTCCCTTTCTGCGGCATTTCCCTATTGCAATGCCTGGAAAGGGCCAAGAAAAATTTTTTCTTTTCCTCATTTGTGGTGCCTCTGGTTCCTTGGGGGCTCTGGGTTTATGCTGTGATTCATTACTGATGCAGGTTTCCTGGGGGTTATGAGATGATCTAAAGCAATCTGACTGATTGAGCTGACTCAGAAGTGACCCTCCTGAATCCCTCCCAGGCAGCTGAGCTGTCTGTAGGATCTGACTGCAGGAGACTGATCTGCTTGTCATTAAAAATAAAATGTTCTGTATGCCTTCAAAATATCAGAAATTTGTTAGGTTCTTTGTTTTTGTATTTCCGAAAAGCTCATGTCAGTGCCCTCTTTTTCAAGTAATAGTTATTTAATTAATCTCCAGTGCAGTATCTGAAATGCACCTGTCTTTCCCTCTTGGCACATGAACAAAAATTTATAAAATATGAGCTAAAATAAGCAATGTGCAAAACAGAGTCATCCAGAGAAAAATTTTAAAAACCCACCTCCTGAACAAGACCAACACCTGTGAAAAAGATCCATCTGGTACTTTTTCTAGATAAATAACATAAAAAATAAGGTGGTGAGTAAGACCTAAACTTTTCTTCAATGTACCAAATGTGCATCCTCCTTTCTTGTCATAGTGCATTGGAGAGGTGATTTTGGATGGCCTGAGATGACAACTCTCCACTTAGAAGGTCTGTAACTACAGGTTAAACAGACTTCCCCAGTAGTGCCATAGGTAGAGTTGATTGTACAAGGAATCAGGGTAATGGATTTGCTGGTCTCTTGAGCTCTCATGCTGTATTTCTGTGATTTGGTTCTCTGGAGCCACATGGTGAAAAGATCATCATGAAGATTAATTCGGAGTGCACAGCAATTGGACATGAAGGGTCAGTAGCTTGTGGTTGTAAGATCTCAGTCTCAAAAAGAAGGATTTTAGTCTATCCAGTAGTAGAAACTTGTCAAAATCTAGCGTTTTCCTGAGCTGCTTCTGGTTTTTAATCAAAACTTCATGATTTCTGGACACCACCACTCTGATTTGTACGTAGCACCAGTATAATTTATGTCACCACAACACCAGTCTCTCAGTTGCGTGTGCCCTTTCAAGTGTACGTGTATGAACACTGCGTTCAGAAAAACTCACGTCACAGAGCAATCATTGTAGCGTTTGCAAGAAATGCTTTTATTTCTTCCTTCTTGTCTGTCTAGAAGGAAAAAGCCCAATCTTTCAAATCTATTTGCAGCCACATGGTTTTGTGTAACTCAGCAGGAAATACTCTTTTGCTTGTCTTGCGGATGAGTGCAATGGAAGGTTCTGCTGCATTGTGTGGCCTGTTGGGTGCCTGAGAAATTTCTCTGCTGGGCTCCACTGGTCCCACTGGCTCCGCTGGTCTCACTTCCCTTCTCTTTCCATAACCATCCCTTCATTCACAGGATCTTTGTAGTAGCTGAATCTGGCCCACCATTGCTGTGGCAAGTATAGCATCACCAAGCTGCTTAACAGGCAGCCTTTGATGCTCTGTATTTCTTGCAGTCAGGTAATTTTGAGGTATGACCTGGATTTTGTTGTGCACAGGTGCCCAGTGTTAATTCAGGTGCTCAACACTTCTCTGCTCCTTGTTAATTTGTTCAAAAGCCACAGTGGAACACCTAACATTTTGGCTGTGAACAAATTAATCTCAGAGACTGTCTTGTGTTTATATTGTGCCTGGGACAGTGGGTTTCTACTCTGAGAATAAATACTTTGGAAAATATCTTTAGATTCTGTGCAAGAGAACCACTCTTCTTCAGCCATCCCCTCTGCCCTCACGCTGCTGGTTGGGAAGTGGCATTTCCACCATGCTGATCCCAAGAAGGGGACCCACTCTTAGCCTGCAAAGGGAAAAAGTGAGGGCTGGTTCTGCCTAAATCAGCATGGAAAAATATTATGCGGCTGAATTCCATCCAAACATAAATAGAGTAGCATGCCCCAGAATATCTTCTTGGTCTAAATCTTGCTCAGAAGTCGAATGTCCCAAGTACCAATAAAGTCACTGACTAATGAACATTACTCAGTTCCTTTGGGTGGTTGGCTAGGGGCACTCATAGTTTCCAGTCATAAGATTACTCCTTTCTTACTTTAAGTCATCCTGTTTTCCTTTAGTATTTTAGCCTTAAAGAAACATTGAGTAACTCCGTATTCTGCTTCTTAATGGCAAAGTCAAGGGATTCCAGAGACACGGATCTTTTCCTGCTACCTGGAAACACCTTCTTTATCTCAGTGCCAGCTGATGTGTTAGTTTCCTGGTTTATTTTCCTCCACCTTTTCCGAGTCTCTCTTTCTCACCCCTTTTCCATTGGAACCATAAACAAGTTGGGATTTTCCAAGAAGTGAGTCTCTTAGATATGCAGCGGAGATGAATCGGCACCAGGACATCTGCTCTGCACAATGGGTTTTTGATGATGACACAGGAAGGGATTAAAATCTGAACGTGAAGTTTGGCAAATGATTTCAGTAAAAGCTTTAGGGAAGGCCAGCCCCAGTTTCTGGACAGTTCATTCTTGACTGCCCGTGGAGGTACAAAGAACAGCCAGCCTCCAGACGAGTCATTAGCCTGGCACATGAGCAACCTTCAGTTTAATTCCTTGTGGTGTCTTGCAGGAGTTTACCTGCAGGAATAAATGTCTCTGTGGTACATGAGATCTGTGAGTCCTTGTGCTGGCTTTGATACTTTGTCCTGTGTCATTCAGAACTGCAGCACTGCTCCAGTATTTAGTGACTTTCAGCATCCAGTCACATCTCCCAGGACCTCATGCCCAGGGTTGTGTCTTTGGATGGGCAGTGACTCTGCTGAGAAGTCTTGCATTTCTGTACCAAAGGAGCTTCTGGTGTTGTGATTTCAAGTATGCAACCCATTGCCTCAGCTAAATTCACTCTGGTTGTACCTGAGATTCAGGTACATGTCTAAGGACCATGACTGTTTTACAAAGTGGTGTGGCTTGGAAACTTGTTTCACACATTCAGATTGGAGTGTGGGTCCATGGTGGCTTGAGCTGCATCTCTGAGTGCAATGGCAGATGAGCCATTTCACTTCACCTGGGTCCAGGTGATCTGTGTTGGTCTGCTGGTGAAGGGAGATGTGCTGCCTGCTTCCTAAATCTGGCCCAATTATTTATTTTTCACAGGACTAACACCAAAGTATGTGTGGACTATACAGCAGCTGCCACTGAAATTTACTGGGATGTAGTTTCTGCAATGATTATCTACAATTCTTGACACCTGTCACAATCCCATTCTGTGGCTGTGCCGTGCTGGTATATTTGACTTATGTCACTGTGGGCATTGCATAAAAGTATCACCCATCAGTGAAATACCTTCGTCTGTGGAATCTAGCATAGTGAATCTTAGATGGCAACGCTACACCTCAGATTGTGAGTAGGGATAAAGAAGAGCCCCACATCCAATTGACCATGGCAAATCCAATTCAAAATGCAAAGGGATATTTTTCCTCCCATTAGGCAGAATGTGATTAATTTCCCATGTGGAAAATTGTTCAAGACAGACATGCTCATAAATTATGGCTTAAGAGATCCTATTACTTCCAGATCTATCAAAACCTACTGTGCCTCCCAAAATAGCAATAAGAAGATAATTATATTAACAGCCTTTCTGGTTGTTTGATGTATGACTGATATAGGCTGTAAGCTTATTTTCTGCCAGGTTGGAGCCTTTTTTTAAGGATGGATGCTTTGGCATTTGAAGACATTAACAACAATCCTTGGTTTCTGACATTTAAAATAAAATTGTTAGAGGAAAGTTTTTAAAATAGGGGATTGAAAGCTAGTAGGTGTCAATGAGCCTACATTTTAAAACAGTGCATCCTCTGGGGATGAAGACTTAAAAACTTCGTATCTGAAAAGATACATGTATTTACCAGCAGAGATTCTTGAATGATCTGGTCTTGGAGGTGCTAGTGATATAACTAACTTGGCTGATTGTGAAATTCACTTAGGATACCCAAATGTGGAGCTGACTGAAAAATGCTGGAGAAGGATCTCATAATATACACGGTAAAAAGGCAGTTTGGTGGTGGTATGCACAAAGCAGGGGAGAGGGCCGAGGGGGAAAAGGACCATTGCAATCTAGGAAGGAGATTTCAGTAGCTCTGAGGGTTTTTCCATGAAAACTGTAGCTCAACAGTCAGCAGCAGTCAGAAAGCCAAAGGTGGTGTTACAAAGAATTAGGCAAAGAATGGGGAACAAAACACAGAGCTTCAGCTGTGGAAATCCAAGATTTCCCCACCTTGTGAATACCGTGTGCGGGTCTGGGTATTGCCTCTCTGAAAGTGTACATAATAAAGTAAGGTGCTGAGAAGAATGACAGAGGTGATTACAGATGTGAATTGGCTTCTGTAGGACAGGAATAAGTAGACTGAAAGACTTCAGTCTTGATAAGGTGATGGTTGGGATAGAGTAGAAGTTTGTGAAATCACCAAAAATTTGAGTCAGTGAGGAAAACATGATTAATTTTATTTCTCAGAATGCAAAAACCAGGTGCAGCCTGTGAAATCTGAAAAGCAAGCTTAAAGTGAACAAAAGGAAGTATGAAATCACAAGCTGTGTGATAAATTATGAAATTCGTTTCCAGAGGACTCTATAGGGACCACAAAATCTGTGGGTTCAAAAATGCGCTAGAGCAGTTTCTATAGGATGAAGCCAACATTGGTTGCTGAAAGTTATTTTCTAATTCTCAAAATGTCTAAGCTCTGCTGTGCACGAATATAAAGTGTGTGTCACAAGAAGGATCTCATTATATGTGTCTTGTTCTTGAATTTCTTGCCTGTCTTTTACTGTCCGCTCTTGTAGACAGGGAGCTGGATTACAGAGCTCTTTGACCCAACCAAATGCAATGTTCCTACGCCTGTGCAACAAAGTGGATGAAATCTTCTGTCCCTTTTTAGTGTGTAATAACCACTAGTGGAGCTGCATTCTTCAACTGGTACAGCTAAACACACAGATAGTGATCCTCCATCTAGAGGTGGAGGAGATGGCATCTGTCCATTCCTGGCCTTCTACTGGGAGACCACAAGTCTGCAGGCTGGACCACCTCAGTGGGGTTATCTGAGGTACCCAATAGTGTGACTTTGTATCTCCGTCCAGACCTGAATAGCACTGCACACCAGGACACAAAAGCTGACAGCATCTGGGGAGCTGCCATTCCTGTGTGGTGGCACAGGGAGAGAAAGACAGGTTTGTTTGTGGGGTGGATTTTGTTAGCAGTCAGTCCCGTTTGGCGGCTCAGTGTCTCTGTGGCTTCAAATGCAATTAATCAGGGCCCAAAAGGGTAATTACCAGCTCACATTCCTAATTCAGATTTCTGTGCCTATTCATGTTAGTGTTTTTTCTTTAATTTAGCAATAAAGTTGGGGTTGTTTTCATGTTTTTATGCTGCTGGCCCAGCTATCCTTATTAAAAATAAAAAAATAGCAAAACTTTAGTTTCCAATCCACCTTTTTTTCTTCTCCTTGGGAAATGAAAAGCCCATATTAACTGTGAAAGGGAAACAAAAGTGTGCATGGTCCTGGGGTCCTGGTGTCACCTTGGCTGAAGACGCTTTTCCTTTCATGGGGTGAGTAATTGCTCAGAGCATTAATCTCTGAAAGAGGCTTTTTATTCTGCAGTGGGCAAAGCTGTTGACATCTGACAGTGCTGTTTCCTCCTTTGATCACACATAAGCACCTTGCTGAACCCAGGAGAAGGCGGCCCTGGAAAGCTGGAGCTGCTCAGCATCCTGAGGTCCAGGGCAGCAACTCTGTCCTCTTGCAGCCTTAGCACTGCATTTACTTGCACGTGGAGGAACTGAGAGGAATTTTTCAGATTGTCCTCCACTGTCTTCTGGCAGCAGTAGGCACTGCTGGTGCCAAGTCACGCTTGAGCGTAGTTTGCATTAAGTGGCCTGAGCTGGAAGCAGCTGACGTGCTCACACACGGAGGAGCTGGCTGTGAAGGAGGCTGGTTATCAGATAAGTAATTATAAAACCATTTCCCTGTTCCTGTGCATCGGCTGAGCCATGATAAGTGCTGGTATGAGCGCTTGGAGTCATGCAGCCAAGGTGGAGCAGGCTGAGGGAGCTTTGCTGTCCCTAGGAAGCCGAGTGACCAGACACTGGCTCATGTTGGTACAGGCTGCTTGGGCCCACATGGGCCATCGTGTCCACTGCCTGCCACAGGAGTGGGTTACCCTGCATCCATCAGCTGGGAAGGGGCAGTAGGGGTGGCTTCATGGTCAAGAGCTAGAGAGGAGGTGCTACTGGGTGGCCTGGCCACAGACCTGACCCAAAGGCTGTTTCATTAGGCAATGTGATGTGGTGGGTTGGCCTTGACTGGACATCAGGTGCCCATCAAGCTACTGTTATCACTCCCCTCCTCAGCAGGACAGGCAGGGGGGAAATAAGATGGGAAAAAACAACTTGTGGGTCAAGATAAAGGCAGTTTGATAAAGTGAAAGCAAAGGTCACATGTGGAAGCAAAGGAAAACAAAAGATTTATTCTCTACTTCCCATCAGCAGGCAATGTCTGGCCACTTCCCTAGAACTGGAGCTTCATTATGTGTAATGGTTGCTCTGGAAGGCAAGTATCATAAAAAATAAATGCCCCTCCTTTCTCCTCCTTTCTCTCAGCTCTTACTACTGAGAAGATGCCATATGGTTTGGAATATCGCTTTGGTCAGTTTGGGTCTGCTGTCCTGGGTATGTCCCCTCCCAAGATTTTGCCCACCCCTGCCTTATGGTGATGGTGATGGCAATGGTGAGGCTGTGTGAATGCTGCTTCTGGAGTAGCTGAAACACTGGGGTGTTATCAACACCTTTCTAGCTACAGATACAAAGCACTGTGCTCTGCTGCTATGGGAAAAATCATCTCCATCTCAGCCAGATCCAACGAATACCTGTGGGCACAAGTCCCAGCTGGGTTATTGCACTGCGGGCTCAGAGGAGGCAGGGCAAGGGGTGCAGGTCTGGCTTCAAAGTTGGCACAGGTGGATGCAAAGGTGACTGCACCAGTCAGAGCCCCAACGTGTTCTGGAAATAAAAGTGCCTATCTCCCTTCTCCTGAAACACAGAAACTGGTCATCCCTGCTTTAAAGTGCATGCTTGTGAGCCTTTGAAACAGCAGTAGCTTTATCAAGGATCAGAGCAGGCAGAGAGGAAATCCCTACCAGAGATTGTCTTAATAACCCTTAAAAGTAAGACATGTTGAAGAGATGTGTCTGGAACCAGAGGATGATGTCTGTGGTTTGAGATGGTGTCTTGGTCTGCAGATGAGCTTCGTAACTCGGGCTGGCCAGTTTTGGTCTGGTTGTTGTTCAGCAGCTTCTTCCGTACCTGTTGTCATCTAGTGAAAATTCAGCTTAAAACTAGTCAGCAGTTTCATTTGGAGGATGCCAGGAGAGCACTTTGATATAGGAAACAAGAACAGTGCTCTGTTTTGCTAAGCACAAGGGATGTAATTTCTTACTACAGTGCTCTGAAATCCTGGCTGGTGAGTTCCAGCCTCTGACAAGCACAGACACCTAGTTTGTTTGCTGCCATGTTGTTTCTTTGTTTAATTTCTGTGTTAATTGGTGCCTTCCAAATACCACAGCTGCTCTGAGGAGCACTATCCCTGCCAATATGACTGCTAAATTTTGCCTCTTACAATATGGGACATGTGTAACCTGGCAGCTGACTTAATCAAGGTCTTCCACTGGAGAGTTCTGCCTCTTTTGTAGCAGAAATTTAGAATTTGTTTTCTGTTAGAATAAATGAACAGGAAGATTTTTCTGGCCCTAGCTAGCAAGGTAGATGTATTTTCATTCTGCATGTGATCAGCTGAGAGATCTAGGGGCTGGCTTTATGGCTTTCATTAGTGTATGCTCATTTTGTGACCTTGTGGAGCCGCCTTTCCATCCCTACCCTTCAATTTCCACCTGCAGTGTTCCTGTAAGAGTACACGCTGTGGCATCGCGTTATTGCATGACCAGCCTCTCTGTAACAATAACTTCAAGCTACGTGGTACGAGTGCAAATACTATTTTATTCACAGCTCCAGTTCTCGACCAGCTTAAGGGTGGAGTCTCCTAAGCAGCGTTGTTGCCCATCACGCCAGAGGATGTGGCTGGGACCTGACCATGCTTTTCCAGTGTAGTTTGGCAAGGGTGTGGTGCACATGCATCTCCCTGCAGTGACCCTGTTGTAGGGTCTCCTATCCCAGTGGACGTAGCTCAAAGGCTCCCTGTCGGCGAGGCTGGTGCTGGCCCAGGGCCTCTGAGGTAATGTCTCAGGCTTAGTGTCACACCAACTCCTGCATGAATGACAGGTCTCATGAGACAGTGCAAATGTTTTAATAGGCTCTGTTCCCTAAGGCTCCTGCTTTAAAAGATTGAGGTGGGACCATATGGTCCTTTCCTGAGGGTCCATGCTGCTGAGTGTCAGTAGGAAGACTCCTGGTGACTTTACCAGACCCCAGTGAGCAAGATGGTACTTGATGTGGGTTTGGAACGAGCAGAGAAGGAGTTTTGTTGGCGTAGCTACAGAGACATGGTCTTGCCCTTTAGGAAGAGTATTTTTTATGGTTAATGTGGCACCAAAGCATTTGAGAGGCTCTTGCCTTTTCCTTCTCGGGGATCAGGCACTGAAGTGGCTCAGATGAAACAACCGTTTTCACCAGTGAATGTGTAATACCCACAGGAACAGCTGCTTCCCGAACTTGTTGGGCCAACGTACAGTGATGCACATCATTCCAACACTGCCCAGGGAGTGAGAGGTACTCTGGAACATAGCTCTGCAGACTGTCTGTGGAGCACTACTGATTTGGAAATCACAGGTTAGGAAATCGCTAACTACCTTGGTCAAGACAGGACAGTGGCGCCAGCTGATACAGGAGGAAAGTCAAGTGTTTCAGCAATGAGATGTAGTGGTTGATGTTTCTCTGGTCAGTTTGGTGTAGGGTCTAGATAGTTTGATCATTATTTAAGCCTCAGTGTTTTTACAAATTCAATGACTTAGTCCTGGATATTTGGAAATGGATCTTTTTGTAGGATGTTCGACAAAATGAAACAAAGAGTGCAGTGGATGCGATTCTTAGGGGAGAAGCATGCGTAGGTAAGGATGATGCTTTGGCTTTCCTGGTTTTCTGTGCCTTTTGCTTCCAGTGTAGCAAAGATTATACAAAGAGGCGGACACTCCTGCATCCCCTGCTGTTTCCTAAGGCATTGTTTCTCAGGTGTTTTGAAAACTTGACCCTCTTTTGGCTCCTTGTCTCTGTGGGACTCAGAATTATCATCATGTTGGTTCCTCCAGGTGAGGGTGTGCCAGTTGCTGGTGTTGCTGGCTGCAGGTGTGAACACCCTCCTCCCTCTGCCCTCAGACACACTGACTGCTTTCTGCAATTAAGAGCCCTTGGCTGTTTGCAGGATAATGTAGCACTTGCAACCAGCAATTACACAAGTTCACTTTCTACCTTGGAGAAGCTGAGCTGTGTAGTTTGAGAAGGCACCAACTTCACTGCAGAAATTAAAGGCCTGACCCACTGAATCAACACTTCCAACATTTTACAACCACTCACAGATTGGGAAGTTCAGTTTTAAGAGTTCTGGGGACTTGTGCTCATACTGAGATCCTCTTGTGTGGGGTAGGTGCTTTACTTTGCTGTACTCTGGTGGTAAAGTTGTTTTAAGTTAGGGGGTGGATCTCTGGGTTTGCTGGTGTCATAGACCAATGCACAGGCAGCTGCCCCACAGTGAGAAAATTGGAAAGATAATTTTGTACAACTTCTGCCTGCCCTTTTCAGACCAAACTCTGTATAATTTACGTATATCTTGATTCCTGCCTTGCTTTGGAGATGTGGGAGATTTGCAGCTGGGGCATCTGAAGAGGGGGTTACAGGAGATTATAGGAGGTTTTTGGGGTGATGGCAGCAGGACATAGAGCAAAATGAAGTAGTTCTTGGCGTATGCAAAACACTGTACAAACATAGCTTGAGATTTGGACCTCATGGGCCCCATCTGTCACTTCTGAATTTCAGTATTGGTGCTCCTGGCTTTTTTCCTTCCAGCTGTGCCTGATGCTTGAATTCCCAAAGTGTGTACTAGCAAAGCTGCTCTAGAGCTGATGCTGTTGTCCTTGAAGGATAATAGCCACCCCTTCAGACACTGCAAAACAGCCAGGTTCAGAGGCAGGAGCTCTTTGGAAGGGAATCCAGCCTCACCACTTGCCTGTCTTTGGTTTCCGTTTGTAGTTACTCACATAAGGGCACATTCTGTTTATCACTTCTAGTGGAGGAAGATTTCTCTTCCTGGTGCTTCTCTTATACAAGCCATGTTACTTCCCATGCTTTATCGCTTCCCAGTGATTTTCTTTAACATTGCAGCTTATGCACATTAAAAACCGGATCCAAGGGCAGAAGGACACTGTGCCCACCATCCCCCACATCTCAGGGCAATATTGTTTTTGCTTGTGTGGCTTTCCTGGCTGCCCCATCTGTCTCCATCACCTCTTGTCACCTTCCATAGTAATTCCTGCTGATTAGCAAAGGCCTTTATCAGCTGAGGCTCTTTGGCAAGACAAGTGCAGCCAACAGTTCTGACTCTGTCACGAGTTTCTACTTATTAAAAAAGTCCTTCCCCATCCCGCCGGTGGAAACACTATGAATCATTTCCCTCCCCTTTCTTTGTCAGGAGCAAATGCCATCAGTGTTAAGACCCTGGCACTGACTTTCTGACTCCAGGAAATCATGGGTGAAACAATCCATGGAAACTGGCATCCCCATTTAAAAGTAAGATATTATTTTGTAAGGAACACACCTCCCTTCTGGCTGCTATCAGATTGCCATCTGATTGACAATCACACGTACTTCCATGAGAAAATTTTTTTTTTTGTTCTATTCCATAGTGTTGTGCTGTTGATGTGTCTGTTTTACACTGCAAGGTGGTAGTGGATGTTTAAATGCTCCATTTGAGAGATAGATTGTGTGTCAGGTGCCTGAGAGTTTTGGCAGGACCATGAGGTGGATGTCACAGCTTAAATGGGCTGAGGGCAATTTGTGTCATATTTGATTGCAGGCCTGTGCTTATTTGGTGTATAAAAATAATTCAAACAGCCATGTGCAAGAATTAGAAGCCTTCGTAAAAATACTTGAACAGCAAAATAGCTTTAGTCACACTGGAAGAAGCTGCTTAGCCCAAAAGAAGAGCCTGTAACTGCATGAGGGCTAAATTCTTTATTTTTGTTCACTGATTCAACTGATGCAGTGTAACTGCAGAAAGAGTCTGACCTTATCTCCCAAGTACCTCTGAGAAGCTGATCTTAGGTTGAACATACTGCTTGGCAATACATACAGACCTGGTACCTCCCAGTTTTCAGGTAAAAAGGGCGGAGAATCGACAGCACAGTAGCAAGAACAATATGAAGAGGCAGAAGCAGGAGCTCCTTCTTGCTCCTGGGAGACAGAACTGACAGAACCTCCACAGCTGGAGCTTCTGTAGTCAAAGGCAGCACATGTCTCTTTTAAACATAAATCAGATGAGACATTAGAGTATTTTTAATGCTCCTATTAGTCTTCAGGCTGTCCACTGTAGAGTATTCATCATATGGCTTGCTTCACGTACTGTATTCTGAAGTGTGGTGATGGTGCTTGAAATTCAGGATTAAATGTCAGTATGCATTTGTCCATCATCCCTTTGATAGTGGGTTTGGTCTCTTCTTTGTCTCTGGCAGAGGCTCTTTCAAACAATCAAATGGTTGGCGTCCTTAGGCCAATCCATCACCCAGACATACCTGGAAATGAGACTCAAGCTCAGCAATCAAAGAGTAAGACCAAGAGGTGAATGTGTTTTCTGGCAGATTTGGAAAGGAGCTAAAAACAATTTCCCTGCCTCCTTGTTGCCCCTGCAGCAGCTGCCGCTCACTGCCTGGCTCCAAAGGAGCAGCAGAGCTGGCAGCTCGGGGCTGAGCCCCTGGCACAATGGTGGGAAGATCACAAAGGCATCTCTAGAAAGTCTCAGGGCCTAGATATGCAGCGCCTCTCCTGGGTGGTGAAAGGTGTGAACAGGAGATTTGTTTTAGAGGCTTACAAATCGCCAGTCCAGGGCAGTGGCTGCTGACAGCTGGTGTCTGCTGTGATTGTAGGGGCTGTGTACCATATGTCCCCCTTTCTTGAAGAGGAAAAACAGGATTCTCCTGCTAGGCATCCCCACAGGGACTTATAGTGTGTCTTTGCCTGGTGGTGCCTGATGCTGTCCTGCCTCGAGACCATGTTCCACAGTGTCACCAAGCACTCCAGGAGCTGGGCTTCTTCCCTGTACAAACCACATCCTTAAGTATTTCAAAGCATTAGACTGGCGACCCTGCTGGTGTGCTCAGCACAGGCCTGTGGGCTAATGGGAGCAGCAGAGTGTTCAGATGTATTTAAACTGGTTTGTTCTTGGGCCTTGTGACACTTGTTAAAAGTCTTTGTTACTCCAAGTGTGAGGTGATGCAGGAATAAAGTGATATTCTGAGGATACATTTAAGCTTGCAGAATCAGCAGCTGCCAGATAGACAGTCTCCTGCATAGCTTTATTATCCCCACTTTGTGCACTTCACTGTGTATACAGGAGGAAACTTAGGTTTTGTGAGAGAAGAGGTGTGTGGTCGTGAAATTAAAGACTACATATATCTATATACATATATATACACACACACACACAGATGAAGGGATGACTTAAGATGTCCTCTACTGTGTTAAACCTGATACTTTGCCTCTTATCCATATTAATTTCCTAGGAATAATATTTTCTTTAAAGAAAAAATGATAAAAATAAATACTGCAATCCTGCATTAGCAGCAGGGCTGGAGCCCTGTGTCTTTCCCACGTCTCTCCTTCCAAGTGCTGCTGTCCTCTGAGCCCTTCCTAACATGTGCCAGACCTCCCTTGGCCCTGTCCAAGCCTGGCACACCAGTGAATGAAATATTTGCATGAGGCAGCATCATCTCATGTAACCTTTGACTTCCCATCTGAATTGAGACAAACTTCCTGTTCATTTCCTAGCTGGGCTGCAGCATGGTTAAAAGCCACTCATCCGTCTGTAAAATGGGACTGTAGTGCCTGGGGAGGCTTAAAAGAGCTGCAGTAAAATTCAGGAGAGAGGAAGCAGCACTCTGTGTACTCACACAGAATAGATCCCTTCCTTAGAGATGGGGCTTTGCCCAGAGGAAAAGGCAAGTGGCACATAAACCACTACTCCACCCTCACGAGGAAATTGCCTGGGCTCTTCTGCATTTACCAACCCTGGGAACTTCCCCACTTGATGCTGGTGCTGGATGAAATGCTCCCTTCCAGTGCCATCCAGAGGGCTCCTTGCAGGCTGATGTGCTCCTGCTGCCCAGCTCTCTGCCTTGCCTGGATTTATGGTGACTCTACCTCCCTTGTTAGGCTAGGCTTTCCATTGATGGGGTCTGCATTCACTTGAAGAAGGTAAGGAGTGTACAACATGGGTCTCTCATATTCTCTTCCTTTTCCAGTCCTGTGGGACCTCCCTTGCTTTCAGAGAAAGACCAGGAGAAAAGGGGGAACTGGGAAGGGCCGTAGTAACTCGCACTGGGTCTGCAGTGGTTCCTGCTGGTCAGTTGTGGTGGCTTTGACTGAGCTTCTGTCCGCACGGTCTATCTTCCCAGACAGAGGAAGAAGCTGGGCATTTGGGAAGCTGTCCCTCCTTAGAGATACTTCAGTGACCCTGTCAATGAGACTTCTGTCTGAGCACCTCCAGAATTTGTGAGGGGGTCCCTCCTTGCTGCTCATCAGAATGTTTGCGGAGTGTCCTTGTTTTTCTTCTTGTTTTTCCTTTGTTGACTGCAACTCCATGGTGCTATAAAATACCCACCCTTCTCCAGATCTCAGCTTTGAATGCCATTCCATTCACTGGACTGAGCAGCTACAGATCTTCCCCACTGGCTTCATCAAGCCTTTTCCAGCTTCCAGTAGTAGAAGGAAAATCTTCGTTTTGCTGACGGGATAAAAATGGAAGCCCCTTCTGGGCTTTGTTTCATCCTAACTCCGCAGTCGTCCTGATATTTTCCATCTCCATTTAAGGACTGAATTAAGATTCATCATATCCTGGGGTCTTTTTTGTGCTCTGTTTAATATAACATTCTTTATTATTACTTTTAGAAAAGCTGAGTTGCATTTACAGGAGATCTTTCATGTGTGTAAGTCTTTGGTTCCTTTATGTTTTTATATGGTCACCCATTCAACTTTCGACTCATGTCTTGAACTGAAAACAGGAAAGCCAGGAAGTGAGAATGTTTCCAAAATGTCGTTTTCTCTTTATGGTATATTTATAAAAGTTGCAAAAAAAATACCAAGATCTTCCACACCAGCATTTCTGGAGCACTGAGAAAGGAACTACTCCTTTCTCCATAGCTACTCCCACCTCTTCCCCCCCAAAAAAGCAGCTTACTGCAGTTACGCAGTATAAGTAAAGTGTGATGCCCGAGGCAGGTAATTCTCACCATTTGCCACACAGAGAAGCAGGAAAGCAAGAATGTTTTGGTGTGTCCAGAGTGGGTCAGTGCAGGAAGGTGGAAGTATCACTTTCCTTCTCCAGCAGCTTTTGACTAAATTGCTCAAGCTGAGCTGAGTGTCTCAGACACCCATTGAAGATTTCTCCTGTGACCACAAGGCATCACATCCTACAGGGATGGCTCAACACCAGCACAGTAATGAGATAATCACAGGGAACCCAGAGAGATAAACTGATGGCACCAGGAAATGGCTTTACCTCACAGCACACACTGTTTTGTTGCCAGAACTGGGGACAAAGATAAACCACTTTCTCCTGTCTGAAACAAAAGGTTTTAACACCTTCCAGATTAGCAGCTATGGAGGAAAAGGCAACCAAAAGGGGCGGCATCTGGGGGGAGCTTAGTGCCCCTGCTACTGGACTGTCAAAGGCTGCCAGTTCATTAACCTCTCAGATTGTGTAATCATGACGAAGTCAAAGCCACATATTCAGATTTTGGATCTGATTTGATTTCTTAGTCCAGATTCTTATCTCACAATCTATGGATGGGTATCTTATTTGCCTGTTGGCAGAAGCTTGGAGCAGGGTGTGGTGTATATATTATGGGTTTGTTCATAGACATTTCATGGACTAGATAATGCTGGCAGATACTGTTTTCTTCTACCACAAGGAGAACATACAATTTATTCTTGTCTCATTATATTAAAAGAAATACAGCACAAAAGGAAAAGGGAAGAAAACCACCAAAAAAAGAATATGAAGATAAAATCACTTCTAGCCAAAAAAATATCAGCTCTATGACATCCTTGTGTGTGGGGAGACTCAGCTCCTAGATTATTTTGATAAACTTTGTTACAATCAGTTTCACACAAAACCCTGTTGTTTATTTAATCTTAACTGCTTGCAGAAATGTCATCCAGTAAGGACATGGAGGTTTTAAATTTTTTTTTAGTTTCAAAAAGAGAGTTTGTTTATTTTTCTTCTGTTATTTGGTTTCTCTGTGTAGATTTATAAGGGCTCTGTCACCAACAGTCTTGTATCTGCTTGTGAGCTGGGTGTGTGGTTTGTCTGCCTGGAAGGGCAGGAGCATCCACAGTGGGAGGCAGCTGAGTGGGGAGCAGATGGAGCCCAGTGCACAGCCAGTACGGATGTGCCAAAGTGACCCTGAATTAGGAGCGAGTCATAACATAGTGTCAGTCCATTCCAGGATAGTGTCATCACTACAAGGGAACCAAAACCTTTTGTGTTATCTACAGGATGAAATCAGAAACCCTCCTCTGCCGCGTTAGTCTCTGGGTCCCCTTCAAGCAGCTCACACAGGCAAGACTGTGGTGGCAGTCATCCAGGTTTCATGCTGACAGCCATGGCTGGAGCAGGGATGAAACTCTGTCTGCTGACCTGCCTACTTGGTGCTGCTGTGCTGTCCCACATGGCAGGTGATGCCCCTAACCCTCCCCTTTCATGTGTTCTCTCCTTAGGCAAGATCCTGTTCCGGAGGAGCCATGTCCGAGACGTAGCAGTGAAGAGGCTGAAGCCCATCGATGAGTACTGCAGGGTAAGGGCTCCGGGGAGTGCAGGGCAGCCCTCCTGCCTGCGGGCTCAGGGCCACCACTAGCACTGGGATTTCCCTGCTGGATGGTGCTGACATCCGTCACAGGGAAGGATGGTGCTTCCCAAACACCACCAAGACTAAGAGGGCAGGTAGAAACAGGCTGCTCTTTGCTCCCAGGGTCCTCGCAGCATTTTCCGCAGCAAACTTTACTGGGGAAAAGTACTGGTTTGGTGCCTCATTTACTCAGTAAAGGCTCTAAGCCTCACCTGCCCTAAATGTGGATTTTTTTTCTACATCAGCCTCAATGGTTCAGGAGTTGAGCAGGCAGAGTGGCACAACTAAGGTGGTGTTTTCTTCTGTTTCCTGCCTGTCTGTCCCTCAGTGCCACATGAGGGACAGTGGTGGCTGGTGCAGCACTGAGGGTGCACCAGTGTCTTCCAAGAGTGCTTCTCATGAGTGAAAGCCTGGAAATTTACTGCTGGGCAGAAAAGAATGGCTCTGTTGAGAAGATTAAGCCACCTAATCTTTCCTTTCTAGCCTAGAGTTTATGATTTGATGATAATTAATTCTCTGTCAGTAGAGTAAAAGTTGTTTCTAAGCAAGTAGGATTCCCAGTTTTTATAGAGGTATCAAGTGCGTCAGCACATTATTTAAACCCCAGACTTCCTCTCTTATTTCCCGTGAGGTTTTGTTTCCATTTTTAGAAAGCCAGAGGAGCAGGTGGAGGGGAAAAAAAGCATTCCCAAGAACTTCTCCAGTCAGACATTTGCTCATCCAAAATTGGAAGCAGATTGCCGAAGTGCCTGAGGCGAGCTGGGGTGGGGGGGGGAGTGGTGGTCGTGGTGAAACCCATGCCATCTGCACCCCCGGGATGAGGAAGCTGTGATTAAAGTCTTATCTCATGAGATCAGGCTTTCTTGTGTGACAATTAGTGTACTGTCTTCCTGCTGGCAGCCAAATAGTTCTTTCTGAAATATGTAGGGTCTCACTGGGTCCCCAGCCGCCCTCCTTCAGACAGGAACTGCCGGCGACAGGAGCGGCGAGGGCTGGCTGATGTCAGGGTTCACCCAGCAGATGCATGGTGGGGAAAGCAGGGACTTTCTCATCCAGCAGTGAAAGCAGTGACTAGGGGCAGCTGGTTCTCTGGGACCTCATTGTCTGTGCCCCAGACAGACCTGACCTGACCCAGCCAGGCCTGCTGGGGCTCCCCGGTCATGGCCAGGGGATGTGTTGTGGCATTGGCTGATGGCACACTGCGGTGCTGTGATTCCTGCTCTCCTCATTTCCTCTTCTCTCTCTTGGAGAAGTCTGGCTCAGGTCATATAATCATAGAATGGTTTCACTTTGGTTCAGATCTGCTGCTGCTGCCCAGACATGGCTGGATACCTCCCTGAAGCCTGGCTGTTTACTTAATCTGTGTATTGATAAATGCTGCATTTGTGAACAGGGACTGTGCAGTGCTGGATTAGCCCAGTTTCCCAGCCCAGTGCTTCCTGTCTCCAGTAGCAGCCACAGTGGTTCTCAGCACTATAGTGACTTCTCTGGAATATTATTCCAATGGTCTCTGGCACATATGTTTCTTGTGCCTGATGTAGTGTCTTTTTATTTCACTTGCAGTTTACTGTAATTATTATTTAATTTGCCTCTGTACTCCACAGTAGAAGGTGTTTAAATCTGGGTGGCATTGAAGAGGTTATAGTCACTGAAAAGCTTGAGCTAAGAATTGCATCTCATGTCTGCGTGAGTGCTTCAAGAGGGCTGCATCCCCCATAGTGTCTTTCTGCATGGGGTGTCATGTCCTTAAAGGACATGGCCTGGTAATTCTTCCATCCCCAAGGGATGTATCTGCTGGGGCATGGATGACTGTGGTTGTGCCTGAGTTGGGCTGCAGGTACATGAGTGCTTCAGCCAGTGCTGGGAAATTAAGCAATGCCAAGCTTTTTTTTTCCATCCCCTGCGTTTGACTGTAAACCCATGCCCAGACATTAATTTGTGTCCATTGTGGATAATAGGCAAGTTTGTACCCACTCTCCAAAACCAGTGTGGAAGTAACTATGATGTCCTGCCTGTCATCAGATCGAGTTTCTTCGCCTTCTGCCACATCTTCCTCCTAATTACGGAGAGTAAATGAAGATGGCAGCTGGTCACGGCATTGTCTGGCGCAGAACGTACCCAGTCATTCTTAAATCCTACAGCACATAGTCGGCAACCTGTATAAATAGAGGGACCTGAGAGTCACAATTCATACCTCCCAACCTATCTAAACCTGCACATTTTATGAGAATAAGCTTTTCTTCTGAACATTTATGGTTCATCCCATTTGCATTTATTCAGAGAATGATTGTTCTGTGTTACTGCTGTTCCAAACCTGGCCTAGGATATGAAAATCCACAAGACTAAAAATGATATGAAAATCAGGCATTGAACATCAAAGGTATAAATAATTTAGGAAAATGGCATGTAGAAGGAGAGCTTTATGGTACAGGAAAGTCAGTGGTAGTTCTGCTACTGACCTTCTGTGGGGACAGTATTTCATGTCTGGGGCTTAGCAGAGACTCAAAACTCAGAAATGCTTTCCTTCTACCTTTGCTGAAGGTCACCACTTACAAGGTTTCTGGCAACATGACCTTTGTAACCTTACTGTAACTTTTCCATGCTGATACAAAGTTAACCAGGAATGACAGGAAATTGTGAATTGGGAGCAGAAAGTTAAGTGGTGAGTCTGAACCAGAACGGCCTCACTTTAGCAGCCTAAGCCAGACACAGGGTCCCTCTCCATTCAGCTATGCTACAGAGCCAACCTGAGTGACTTGCTTAGCTCCAATGCTAGCTTCTAGAAAGCTGAAGTGAGATCAGTGGATCCCCTCGTGTTGTAAGAGGAGAAATGCTTGGCTTTGGGTTTTTTTCCTAATAAAATAATATTGGTCACTACTGTTTCCTGCTCTGTAGCAGGTACTGGTGCATGTGTGTGGCTTGAGAGTGGGATCATGCCCACCTCCTGGGAAGTGTTACCCATTTTCTGCCCTTCTACCCCTCTCCAGTGGATATTTTGACTCTTTAGAGAATTGTATGGAACTGTAGAGCAAGAGCATAATTTTGACAAGTTCAGTCCTGCTTCTATAAGAGTTCAAAGCCTATGTCCCATGTTACTCCTCAGATGGGTAGGCTGACAATTTTGAAAAATTTAGAGAATTATGCTGGAATGATGTGGGTGAAGCTGATGGAGTAAATCTGACATGGGATAATAAAACGAATAAATGAAACAATAGACCTCTGTCCACTGGAATCTCAGTGGAAGCAGAGGAGGGAGGCCGGTTCAAATGCAAAGTTCATGGTATTTTTTTTTTTTTTGCAAGATTAGAGTTCTCTGTCCATTTCACCTGTCCTGGAAAGCCTAAGCACAAATGGGGGTGCAAATGTTTGACCATTTGTCGTCTTGTTTTTGCAGACTGTCTGTCAGTGTGGCAATTTGCATGACTGAGAAGCAGGTCTTACTCCCGCTGTGTGGATGTGTTTGTGGTTTCTGTGCCAGGAACAAGCAGAGGCTGTCTGAGAGTTTGTGGGGATACTTGGCAGTAAGGGGAGGTCTGCAGAATATTCTGTACTGGGGGCATGATCCGACTGGACCTTACAGCTTTGACCTCTGTACCCCTTGTATTTGGGTTATTCCCAGTGCATCATACCAGCTCTGAGAAATGCCATCACAGAGGTAACTAGGCCAGTGGTTTTGCTAAGGCTGCAAGAAACTTTGAAGTTGCAATGAAAATGAGAGGAGTGGGATACTTGGGAAGATTTCCGGGAGTTTTCTCATCTGTGAACCTGAAAGTGCAGAGTCTGGATGTCCTTACTGGTAATGTGAGTGAGTTACCAAACAAGCTGTGTTTTGCCGGTAAATGTATGCTGCCCACTGGAATTAGTCTTTCTGGATGATTTCCCTCTTAACTGTAGGCTTGGAATTAGTTTAGTGTGATTTAAGGTCTTCTGGGCTCATTGGGCCTGATTTTCTAAATTTGTTTAGGAATTTTTGCCAATGTGAAAGAAAGAGCAACTTCATAGACCTCCCTTCCCTAGGGGCATTTTATTTATGAAGCTTTTGATCTCTCAAACACACCTCTGGTGAGTATTTGTCCAGTATGTACCATCCTGTCTTCAAGAAGGGCCTTTCAGGTCAGTGGTTCACAAAACCATCACTCTGTCCTTTCACAGCCCTCTTGGAAGACTCAGGCCAGCATTTGCTGACTTCCATATTTGTGTGTGTTGATCCTAACTGAGGGAAGCATCTTTGTGCGGGGAAGACCTTAAGATGTAAAGTCCCTTTGTCATAAACACTAACCTGGATTTGTCACATGCCTTCATGCTGTCCCATAAAGCTGGATATGGCTTTAAGTAGAAGCTTAGGGGCCTTTCTGTAGCGAGGCTTGAGTACCCAAATGGACACCACCTTAATAAAACTTAAATAAGCAAGTCACACCAGTGCCAGGAAGTACTAGTCATTCTTTTTTTAATGTTCACTGCTTGAGAGACCATACTTCACAAACATAATTACCTCCCTCTTGGTCTCTCAGTCCTGCCTCTCTTTCAAGGTTTAATCCTTGAACGTGTCAAGACAGGTTCGCAGACATTTCTCTCTGTAGCCATTGTACAACTAAGCTAATTTGATTGAAGATGGAATAGTAGTGTTGGTCAAGAATGGGAGTTTAACTGAAATGCTTTCAAAATTTATCTGTCATTAGTGAAATACTTTCAAACTTGATCTGTCATTTTTAAATCCATGTTTCAGAATCCTGATGCATTTAGACTGGCTGTAATAATGAGATTTAATTATTTGCAACACTCCTCTCAGCACCTGGAGCAGAGCCTTGCTTTTATGGTGCTCCCATGCTAGAAGCTCTTACATGTTCCAGTTACTTCCAAAACTGCAACCTCTTTCCTCCTTCTCTCACCTCTTTGTTTATTCCCACTTCTTCTCCAGTCTGAACCACCACCATTCACTCTTCGTCCACTTCTCTGCCTGTCAGTGTTTGCCATCCACCACTTCAGTGCTTTAGTTCAAGCTTGGAGGCTCTCAGCCAAACAGAAGGTGTTTTCATATAGATGAAACAATTTATTTCTTTGTTCTGAGAAATTATCTATTTTAATTGCACCTTCCCCCTTGCTGGGCTCGTGACCATTCCCAAACATCTGGCTTTAATGATTAATGTTATTGAAAATGGTAAACAATTAGAGGAAAAGTAAGGGAGTCATAACTGTGCAGTATTGTGAGCTGGCCCTGTGTATTTGTATGCAGAGCTGGGAATAAACCCACTGGATATTAGGGATTTAAAAGCTGTGCATCTGAAGTGTCTCTAGAGGCTGTGTGGAGACAATCAATGATTCACCCCCTCCAGAGCTAGACACCCATGGCAGGGGGTAGACAAAGCACACTCTGAAGATGCTGCTCTTATCTCTAGCAGTGATACAAATTGGTAGACAAGTGTGACCAGTCTCCCATTTAAGACACATAAAGTTCAGTGGAGTGAATACCATTCTGTGCATATAGACACACACGTGTGCTGTGCATCTCTACATCTACACATCTGTGCATCAGATTTTATAAACCTGTCTGCATAAATGCAACCCACAGCACTCAACGCATCGTTAGGAGTACCTGCAGGGTTTTATACAATGTGTTCTGTGAAGCCTTTGAGCTGTGATACAGCCCCACGGAGCAGTTTCCAGTTCATGCAGCCTTAAGCAACGAACCCCTGCCTGCACTTGGTGCTCTGCTGGCTTTGACTGCTGTGTGTGGCACGTAGCAGCTTTCCACAGGTGGGCTGGTGCTGTGACAGTAACTGGCCATCCCCAGCACTGACAGCTGCCTGCTCACGCACTGCCTCATGTTACAGCTTTTCAATAGCCTTTCGAGTCATCTGCTCTGCGAGACTGTCTGCAACCTGTAATATGGAGACAGACATCATTACAGGCTGGAATGACACATAGAAGCCTATCTCCCGAGGGATGCGTGAGGGCTGAGCAGCGCACGTCTGCCTGTGCATGCCAAGCAAGGAAGCATGCTATTACTGATAGTACTCGATGCTTGTGCAAGGCTGAATTCTGCTTGCTGGCACTTTTTATCTCTCACCTTTCCTGTGCAAGTTCCTTGCTGTTCCTGGATGCTTGCTGTTTGTAGCTGTGTGTATTTACCTCTGGTTTCCACACCCCCAGAGGAATGTCACTTCCCTGTCCTTTCTGTCCTTTCACCATCTGTGTTCCTCTTTGTCTTTACACTTCTTCCCTTGACCCTGCAGTCTTTCTTTCAGGCTGTTGCAGCTCTGCCCTGGAACTGTCTTGCTGGAAATGCCAGAAGCTTGCATTTTCCCCTTGCAGAGTGACAGTGATGCGCTCATCTCATTAATGCACTTTTTGTTTGCTCACCAGAATCGTGTTGGCCTTGACTTGTTCATAGTGAATGTTGTGTATTTGCTGAAGAGACATTTGTTTCGCTGAACAGCGTCGTGCTCCCTGCTGCTATTCAAAAATTAATGGAAGGATTCTGATTGGTTTTATACTCTTGTTTACACTTTTTTTTTACCCTTTCTTAGAGTTTCTTCCTACTTCTTCAGGCTTTGTTCCTAAAAAAAAAAGGTAAAAATCGACTGGCTGGACTTTACACCTGAGCTTCCCAAAAAAACATGCAATGGCAAGTTACTGTGGGGTGGATTTCAGTCCAGCTCTGTGCCTAAGGCTGGAAATTGCAGCACTTTGGGAGGTGATTCAGAAGCAGTAGAGCCAGCCCTGCCCCAGGGTGGGAAGGTGGATGGCTGGGTGTGGAAATGACAGGCTGATTTTTATCCACTCCCTGCAAAAGCCTGGAGTCACAGAGGTGCTTTTCAGTTATCCCACTTCAGTTCGTCGGGACTTCTGCAGATTTCCAGGCAGCCAACCACTGATTCAGGGGGTTCAGATTTCCCAAAGCCTCCCTTGATTTAGAAACAAAAATCTCCACAGCAGCTTTTGCTTTCCTCCATCACTGAAAACCCACTCTGTGCTCCAGCTCAGTATTGACATCTGGAGCCTGGTTCTTGGGAAGGGTGAGCACCTGCGACCTGTAGGGAAGTGGTGACTCTGAGAAGGCATCTGATGCTGAGACCCCCCGCAATGGGTGTAACTCGGGTATTTGTATTTCTCTAGTAATGATACATATCATTTGCAGTGCTTGCTCTTGCCCCATTGACTGCGCAAGATTGAGCCCTTTGGGATTTCAAAATACACTGTAGATATTGAATATCTGAGCCTCCTAACCTTTCTGCAGATTAGGTAAGTGTTATTGCTCAGCATTTTAAGGGGGTAACTGAAGATGTATCCCAGCTGAATTTGATGAAAAGAGGTTAAGTAACCTGCCCTAACCAAGAAGGGTGTGTGAGCAGTAGAGCCAGTGCTAAATACCAGCTCCATCCGCTGTTGGTTAGAGACCATTGCTTTGCTGTCTCTTGCTTGAGGTGCAGATGAATAAGTGTTGTTTATGTTGTTGTTAGCCCGTGGTGGTGAGGCATTTCTCTTTCAACATGCTGTGATCGTTACTATTCCCAGGGACTTCCTGACTTCCCAGTCTTATTCCTGGTTTGCCAGCTGGATGCATGTGTTTATATACAATAGGAAAAAAGGCAGAGCTCACACCTTTGTTACACTTTTAGGCAAGTTTGAACAAAGAGAGGTGGAGACCAGGGCATTCTTTGTTTCCATAAAAGTGCTTGAGATTGCCAGCTGTTCCGTTTCATCCTGCCTTAGCAGCAGCCAGTGGTGCTCACCCTGGCACTTGGACCCACCAGGCTCTTGCCTGGCTTCTGCATCTGATGCTGCTTCCTTCTTGCAGGGCATCTTTTTCAGCTCTGTAGTGCAATTCCACATGACCAAAGGCCAGAGCCTCATTCTTCACAGGCCTGGTGATACCAAATGGATTTTCCTAGTGTTTTTATAACATCCCTTCACAAAGGAAAGGAGAGCTGTAGGTGTGGAGGCATTTGACTTTGAATTACTGAACACCTCAAAACAAGACCCCATCATCTAATACTGGAGACCTGCAGTTTCGTAGCAGGATTTCTCCAACTCTTTTCCTTCACATCCCCAAGCAAATGTGGTCTTGGAAACAAATCTGGCCACTTCTAAAGCCTGGTTAAAAACCGTTGTGGTGGTAACCAACTGCCCTGTCCTGCCTTTGTGCTTTGGTTGGACCTTCTAGTGTGTCTGACCAAGATCAGTCAGATGTCTCATAGTTAATATAACCTGTTCACCCTAATGCATCTTCATTTAGCTCTGGTGCAGTTTTTCATCTGTCTTTCAAGATTGTTTGTCCTACTTTCAGCTAGGAGAAGAGCCAGACAATCTCATTTTGTCAAACAGGTTTACAGCAGCTCTAAGAAGCTTGGTCTATATTTAACCTGTGGCCTATTTTCAACATGGCTTGGCGCAGGAGGAGGTGAAGTCCAGCCTCTTTTCGTCTCCTGCTTGTCATTTCTGGAGACAATCTCAGAGTCACGTCACTGAGAGCTGCTGCCCCATCTCTGTGGGCTAGGAACAGCTCTTTGACTTCTTTTGGCACCATCAAGCTCTAGATTCTGAACAGCAAATTCATAGCATGTTTCTGCCTTGTGTGCTTGTCTTAAGTCTCTGTTTCCAGTACACTTCAACATAATGTGATTGATGCCCAGAGGTACCTATCGCTGAATGTAACAAGTGCTATGTCCCTCTGCCAAGGCGAGTGCACAGACATTGTTCGCCAGGATGTGCTGTGCAACCTTCTTCATGCAGAAAAGCCTCTCTCTGTTTTGGTTGGGTTTGATTTGTTTTTTTCAGACACTTAATCAAACCTCTTTTCCTGTTAATTTAGGAGCAAATTGTTGTTTGGTTTGGTTATGGGGTTTTTTTAGGAACCTCTGCTTTTTGTGTGGACAGTGCTTAATGGAAAGCTTTATGGAGCACGTTCATCTGTTGTCTTAGCAGATGTTGAACTTGTGTGCATTGACATAAGACCTGTAAGCCCTAACCTCAATGTTTGAGGTGCTGTGCAGGCCCACGTCACGGACTGTCCCAGCCACAGAGCACTTACCTATGCAGTGTCATGATTTTGCACTTGTGGACCAAATTCTGCTCTTTGAACACATGGCAAAATAAATTACATTGGCTGATTCTAAGATCCATTGCTTGTCTGAACTCATTGCATCCTACGTGACATTTGCAGTCAGGCTCTCTGTTTCCTGTCTTCTCAGGTAAGCAGCCAGGCATGATGCTGTTCTTCAGTATTCCTTCCCCCTGCTAGGACTATTTTGCCTCCTCTTACTTGGTAGTTTCATGTTTGAGGCCGTGTTTCAGACTTGGCTTATGTCTGAGTGCTTCTCACTCCCTGTTTTGTTTTGCAGGCGCTGGTTCGGCTTCCTCCCCATATTTCACAGTGCGATGAAGTGTTCAGGTTCTTCGAGGCTCGCCCAGAAGACCTTAACCCTCCAAAAGAGTAAGTGTTGTGATGGTTTTCCAGTGCTGCTCAGTACAGCTTGATTAGCTGGAAGGAAAAGGTCATTTGTTTTTATTACTGCTGTAGACGTGGGAACAGATTTTGTAGCTTTCAAGCACTACCTAGAAAATGCCCAGCAGTTACACACAACCGCTTTGGGTGCGTGGAGGACAGGGGAGTCAGGCAACCCTCAGACACAATTTTCAGCCATCCTCCGCCCACCTTTGCATTGTTTCTTGCTCATGGTTCTAATGAGAGAACCTCCCTTGGTTTGTGGGTTTTACCTGATAGTTATCACCAAAGAGTCATTTAGTTCCCAAAAAGCATTGGCTCAGTAGCAGGGGGAAATCCTGCCAGTAAGCACTTGGCTCATAATTACCAGCTGCTTCTTTAAATGTACTCCTGCCCAGAGATACTTACTTATCTGTAGGGAGCAAGATTGTGGTCCAGATCCAAAATTGTCTCTGGAGAGTCTATTCTTTCTAAGCAGGAAGCCAAGAAAAGGAGGAGGGAAAGAGTTCCCATTAAACACGAAACAGAATCGTAGCCTTTACCTTGGAGCAGACAGGCTGATTCATGCTGATGCAGTTAGGGTTCATAGGGCTAATTTATCCAGGGAAAGCGTTGGCAGGAGGGTATTTACAAGCAACAGTGCTGCCTTGCCTGGTATTTCCTTTTCTCTTTCATCCCAAACAGGATATATTTTATTGTACTCTGCAATAAGATTTTGACTTGGTCCCATTGTGTTTTGTGCTGCTTTGTTGCATGATTTGAAACTTGATTGCAGGCTCTGTTACTGTAATTTGCTTTCTCCCGTGTTTGCACAGTTCCACTGGATAAGGGGAAATGGATGCGAAGCTTATGGGGTTTGGGCACTTCAGCACATGCAAACCTGTAGTTATCAGAAAGATTTGTATTTGGCTTCAGCTGTCTGCTCCCATGCTGGTGAAAAAGAGAGGAGAACCTTTGCAATTTGATTTGCCAGACTTTGTTTCTTGCACATGCGTAGTTTTATACAAGGGGATGTATTAGCATATGTATTAAAGAAAACACTGCTAGCATCACTGAGAGCAAAGTCTTTTTTTGTTTCATGAATGAAGGAAAGAGAAGTTTTAAATCAAAAGTCTGGATTAAGAGCTGCTTTTTTTTTTTTCCTATCTGTCCTTGTTTTAGAAAAATGTTTGGCAAGAATAAATATAGTTCCTTGTTCATTGTTAAGCACATATTGCAAACTTAGAAAACATTGCAACAAAATAAGCCTGTTACACTCTGAGACCTGCTGATTATCACAGTTTTCATTTAGGATCTGCAAGTAGGTTTGCAAGGGTTTCTTGATCCCACAGCACCCCATTTGTGATGCAAGGACACATCCCCATGTGCCAGGCAGAAACAGACACCCAGAAGAGGAGTTAGGTCCCAAGAGTTATGGAAGAGTTCAAGTGGAGGATCTCAAATGGACATTACGAGTCTGCTTGAAACTCCTGTCTGCTTTCTGTACTGATGAAGACCCTACAGCACCTCTGCAAGGCAGGGGATTGGGACCCAGGCCCATCCCAGACATACACTAGCCAATATGGCTTGTGTCCCTTGTCCTTACTCAAAGTTGTAGAGGGCCTGTTTGACATTGTTGCAGGAATTTTTAAGTTATCCCTTCACTCCCCTCTGGAAAAACAGAAAAGATTAAATGTTCTCAGCCCAAGCCTTGCACCCTATTCCAACGTAGTAATAAGTGTGATTTATTTCCCTGGAAAATGTAGAGCAATAACCTGATTAAATCTCACTTCACTAATGTCTGCAAGACATTAATCTAGCTGGGTTTAAACAAATCCTACCTCGTCTTCTGTAAGCAAACAGATCTTAGGGAAGGTGTCTAAGGTTTCTGCTGAGAGTGCTTCACAAAAGATGTATTGTTGAAACTGAAAATTAGTCTCTACAAAAAGATGATGTAAAAGCCAACGGAAACATCTTAGTGTTTTTCTTCTGTGAACTGAGGGGGAAGGGAGGAGATCTGAGGCTCACTGGACCACTGTGTAGGGTCCGAGGGAAGGACACCTCCAGGGCGATTCTGAACCCCAGCAGGCACTGCAGGAAGGAGCATGATTCCAGAGAAATCCCAATTTATTCCCTTGTTTTGTTACTCTGCCAAGCCCCTCCAGAAACAGCGAGCCAGTGGTGCCCAAGCCCTGTGAATTCAGTCTTCCCTGGACTTTGTGGTCCATCATTCATCTCACTGGAGGTGATAGGGCTGTAGCCTGGGGGCAGCATCTAGGCTATCCTAATTATTTTATCTATTTCTTCAGCTGCTTCTTTTAGCCCTCAGCACAGAGGTGGTTTGTATGTTGATCTGTCAGCATAGACATGGCATTCAACTTGCTGGGTTAAAGAACAATAAGCAAGTGACTCAGCCACCAAGGGATGGTAGATCAGAATTTCTTGTGCTGCCTTCATGTCTTCTCTCTGTGCACAATGAGATGATCTTTGGTTTCATGTTGACCTGCTCTATTCTTCTGCACCAGCTTGGCCTCATAAGACAAAGCCTGACCTAGGGTTTAATTAACTAACTAATTTTCAGGATAAAACAGGAGTGTCACCTTCATCCCATGGGCATTTGGGTTGTTGAGCCTAGAGAGTCCATTGAGATACTGCATGTCAGTGACTGAGCATGTGCTTCCAGACAGAAGTACATGGAAGCTTAAACTTCAAGGGAGGAGACACAAAAATGTCTAGTTTACCTTGCGGCTGGGATGTGCAGAGAGGTATCCATGCCTTTAATTGCTGAGCCATGGCTTGCAGTGGTGCACTAATCTATGTAGTGCTGCATTAATTCAGCTGCAAAGCTGAGCTCTTCCCTTCTGTTCCTGTTGTCCTGAATGAAACCAAAATTTCCCTGTGCTTCCTTAGGCACTTTTACAAAAAGTGTTGCTGGCTTCTTCCTTACAACCCTTCATCTGCCCTACCCTTGCCTCCTCCCTGCTTCTTTGTGTGGTCCTGTCCGGGTTATGCCGTTTGGCTCGCCGGCTGCTCCCCACAGAGTCATTTCCTACTGCTGCCGTGCTCCGACTGCCCGCAGTGCCGAGCAGCACGCAATCCAGCTGTAATAAAAGCTGGGCTTTCCCAATGCTATAATGATCTGGCCAATTTGTTCGGTTGGATTCACAGCTTAGTTTTTCTGTTTCCTGTTTTGGTGATGGTCCAGGCTTTTGAGTCCTGTGACAATAGGCAGAAGGTATTTCTTCCAGCCCATTAAATCTCTCCTGAGTACAGCAGCTTACAAGCAGAGAGCTGGAGAAATGTCTCAAGAAATCTCAGCGTTTGTACTGGCTGACAGTCTTCTCCAAGCCTGCTCCTGCTGGTGGAGATAGCTCCAGGCCAGATAGCTCACAACAGCAGGTTTCCTTCATGTGGCATGGGAGAGATCATAGGAGAACACTAAATTCCTCTGTGGAATGGTCTGGGAGCATTCTCAGGCTGTTTCACAGGGTGAAAGCATGGCTTTTGCAAGGGAGCTGGCGGGCCATGGGAGCAGTGATGCTCCAGGCAGTGTTGGGAGCTCCAGTGTCAGTGTTCCCGGGGCAGCTGCTTCGGCTGCTCTTGCTCCGACCCCTGAATTAACCACAGGGAAAGCAAGCTTCAAACCGTCGGCCCTGGTACAGGAGGAGCAGTTTTCAACTGCTTATGTTTCCAATATGTGACATTTTAGTGTCTGGAGTTGTGTCCTTTGTCATGCCCATGTAAGGGCCAGATCCCGCACTGCCATGGGAAAAGGTAAGAAGGAAGTGCGTTTTTATTTATCCATTGTTCTAAGTAAACACCATGTCACTGAAAACCATTCGTTTACTGGATACTTCTGTTAATAATTATAATTACTGATAACTAAACCAGAGGTAGATTAATTTCAGATTTCTGCTGGGGATTTAAATTCAAGGCTGAGGTCAGGCCAGGGCTCACAGTCAACAAACAAAATCTCAGAAACCACTTTTTTTAATGACTCTGTTTTACTAGAAATAACAGGAATACCCAAAAAGTGGGATTAATCAATTAGACATTGCATATGGTCTACTGGTTTTAGGGCTTTTTTGCATGAAGGTTCAAAATATCACAGCCAGACCACTCTCGTGAGAGTCTGTTTTTCCTTTGTGTCTAGATCCAGCCTGAAGAGCAAATCAGGAGCCAAGGATTCAGTTCTGCAATACTCCTCCTACAAAAATGCCTGCAGGCTCAAACAAGATTTCTGTTTAAACCACCACTAATAATATTAACAGCTGAATTTAAAGCAGTGTTCCATATCTGAGAATAATTTTCCTGTAAGAATCATAAAGCAATTTTCAAACAATAGGCAAATCCAGAAAAACTAGGGGACTTATGTGATGTATTATGAGGGTTGATGCAGAAAATGGAGCTAATGTTGAAGGTGCCGTTACTTAAGAACAGAAATGCTCTATTGTGGTCTGTAGCCATGAGCTTTACTGATCATATCTCTATCAAATAAATATTGGTGTAACACTCAGATGCTCTGATGCCAGGCAGCCACTGTTAAGTGGAAGCGGGATTCTCCCCTTATTCTTCATGCATTACAAATTCCTGATAAGGATACTGGAAAGAAATATCCAGGGTAATGGAGTGACCATGTTAAGGAAACTGCTTTGGTTTATGAGTGTATTGGTGCTAAAGCACAGCTCTCTAATACACTTTTTCTATCCATAAGCATCACTGTGTTTATATACAATTATTTCTGTTTCCCAAATGTGTTTTGATCTGCCCTGTAATAACAATTCAATTACCTATGAGTAGAGGAGGAAAATTTTTCATGTGTGAAATATCTGTATGCATTCTGATTTGATTGATATTATGAAAATATTTTCTCTTACATTTCATCCCTTGTATTTCATTTCTTATATTTCACTTATCACTTTTGAATTGTGTTTCCCAACACATTGGACAGCTGAGTGTCTGAGCAGATGTGCTGTGAGGAAAGCTGGCGTTCTCTTTTTGTGATTGCTGTTTCTTACGGTACTTACAGTACAGATAATTTCCACATCATTTAGGAATGTGGTCAACACCATTTGATGACAATTGGTGTTACAGTCTGAACTTGGCACCATTACTGTGACTGCTCAATGCATGCATTTTATTTGGGAAATTTGTTCCACTTGAGAGATGTAGAATGGAAAATAATTTCCCTAAGAAATGCAAAATCAGAAAAGAGATAGAGGTTTTAATTTTGTGTGATTTTTTTTTTTTACCTAGGAAGTAAATTATAAGACAAAGAATGGGAAAAGTTCTGAATAAAAATTTTGACAGGGTAAGGCAGTTAAAACCCACTGTGCTGAAGTGAAGAAAAATTTATTATTCTCAAATAATTATTTATTCACTTTCACCAAGATCTAGGTAGCTAAGGATGCAACTATGGGTTAGGGCTGTAATTGCCAATAGCCTTGCTTGGCTACTCTTAATGAGTCACCCAGCTCTCACTGATTTCACTGGGAATTAGGTACCACAGCTCTTTGAGCATCTCAGTGTAGCAGAGCACCTGTGGTTATTTTCTGAAATGTGCTTGGTTTAGGGCTGTATTTACTAGTAATATTTGGCCTCGGCACCTAAACTTGTGGAAAAAATGTTTCCTCGGCTTTTAGATCTCAGAAGTGCTTTGCAGTATCCTGCTCACAGTGTGGGACTGTCCCAGCCTGTGGCTGAGAGGTCAGGCAGCCCAGGAGTAGAGGAGGCAAGTGTGGCTGGTCCCCAGTTGTGCTCCTGTGACCTGGAGAGCAGGAGCTGAGTCTGGGACACAGCCACTGTCAGGTGGGGCTGTAGTTCCCCCTGTGTGCGCTGCCTTTCATCAGTGCTCGTGATCTCTGGGAAGGTCTCGCTTGGAGATTGTTATCTTAAATAAACTAAACCAATGCAGTAATGGGAAAAAGGAAATAACAGATTCATTACTCCTTCTCTTCTTTAGTTTCACATGGGACTTTCCCTTTTGTTTGTAACATATAAACTGATTTGGACGGCAGTATCAAATGGAGGATATTGAAATTTGCTACTGGCTGTAGCGTTGGTGATACCAGCAAATAACTCAGCCTTTCTGAGAAAAGATTGGAATCTTTTTTGCTACTCTTTCAGAAAATGAAAAAATAAATTACATGCAGATAAATATCAAAACAATAAACCTGGGGAAAACAGAAAGCATGCTAAATGAAATAGGTCCAGCAACCACAAAAAAAGCTATAGAAAAATGGCAGCTGGAACAGCATGAGCTTTTATCCCTTGCCTTAGGTATTGCATTTGGGTTGGCTTGTGGTTTTAGGCCTGACTGTGAAAGGACACAGAGCTGAGAGGGGCAAAGACAGTTTAATGTACTGACACTCAGCACTGGCAGCCAAGTGTACAGAAATAGCTTTTGCCTGGATTGGTTATAAGCAGGCTGCAGGGTTTAAAAGTGGGATGCTGTCATGGGCACAGGATGGATCAAAAATAAACAGACTTACTCGAAATTCATCAGTATGAGAATGAGATTACAGCTCTGCCAGCACCCAGCAGCTTCAGCAGTGGCACTGGACACTGCCTTGCTGGGATGAAACACAAGAGAGTGTCAGTGCTAGTTAAAGTTCACTGTTTACAGGCACAAACTCGAAACATTTTTTTTTTCTTTCACCGTAGAAGATTAGTGACTGAGAGGTGTTTTGAAATGAAGAGATGTTGCCTTTAGAAAAACTAAATGCCAAACCTGTTGGCTCAAGACCTTTTTTCCCGTCCAGTAATTTTTGTTCATATCCTAAAGGAGTAATCACTGCTGATAATTTGCCAATGCCTGTTTTGTAGACTAGAAAGTAATAGTTTGCTTACTGTTTAACTTAAACCATAAAATTCTTTCCTTCTGGAGAAGTTGAGTGGTTAATGCAAGGCATTGGGAAATCTGTTCCTTACTGTCTGATTGATTTGTTTTGTGATGTTGGAAAGACCTCTTGCATCTACCTGCAGGATGATTGTAGAGTTTTGGTTTTAGAGATATGCTAAGAGGATTTGATTCTGGTAAGGAAACCCCATTCTTTCCGTAATACCGTTTTAGAAATGACCAGTTACAAAAATAATTTGGTTTAAAAAATCATCACTCAATGTTGAAAGAAACATTACTTCCAAAGTCTGTCAGGAAAGCTTATTCTGCTAGTGCTCCTAGATGCAAGACCAGTTAGAGAGTCAAAACAGTAGATTTATGAATTTGTGGCAGCAGGGGAGACCTGGACTAATGAGGCAAGATTGGATCAGAACCAAAATAACTGGATTCAGAGATTATCAAGCTTGTTGTGAAGGATTTGGGGTACCAGTTATCCTTGACCACTCACTTCTAGAGAAATTTGGCTCAACGCCACAGGATCTTCTGGAGTTCTCTGTTTAAAGGCAGGTGATGCTTGGTTTGCAGCCCACAGGGTTGAATTGCCCATGCTGATAGACACAAAAGAGATCTTTGGCTCTACACAAAAGAGAAGTGTCTGGTCCTGATGTTCTTTGTGGATAAGGAGGAGAGGAAGAGGGATAGAGACTTCCTCTTCTTATCTGGGTTTCTTGCTCTGGTGAGCCCCTGCTGGCAGGTTAACTGCACACTGAGGTATCTGTCACCACTGACTCATCACCTGCCAGGCAGGAGGAGATGGGGTGGAGTTTTCTATTCACTAACGTGACAGAGTTGAGTATAGCCTTTCTTGTCCTCTGTGTGACACATGTCTGGAAAGCACGAATAGGCAGCTGATGTTGCAGGTATGATTATATCACAGAGAAGAATCCAGCTTGTCATTGCTGTGTCTATGATATGGTCACACTGTTGTTTAATGAAGTTCTTCTTTCACTCTGAAGAGGAGGGCACTAGGGACAGACATGCTCAATGGGGTGGTTGCTGCCAGAGTGATAAATTATCCCCCAGTGATGCCTGGGGTCAGATGTGATTTTTCAGTGGTCTGCTCTTCCTATTGTCAATTGCTGTGTAATTTTGACATTACTTGTCTGGAGAGTCCCTTCTTTTTTAGCACTGTTGACGATCAGTAGCCTCACTGGTTATAAAAGGAGTGTTTTCTCGTGTACATGTGCCTAGTGCGACCCCGTGTGTGATTTTGAACTGTTTGGGGGCAAGGTAAGGCATCTCATTACATTTGGTAGGGTTTTATCAGGCTGTACTATATGTGACAAGGGAAGGCATTGCTTACAATGTATTTTAATGCTGTTGACCACAGGCCAGGTGGAGTTGAAATGTCTCACATATATTTAAGGTGAAGCATTTCAGTCTAAACACTGGTAAGTAGATGTGATGTTCCTCAGTAACAGTAATGAGAGTCCCTGGCACTGCCCTTTCCATCCAGCAGTTGCCTCTGAAGAGAGAGGAGGAAGCCTTAGCAATCAAAGGGTGCTGAACAACAGGTTAAGCAAGTCATGTCTCTCTGGAGAGCTGCTGCCTCTTGTGTATTTTGTTCAGATGAGAGCTGGGTTTCAGTTTGGGCTTGGTTGAATCATATATTTCTTTTTTGGCATACCTGTCTTTACCTGTTCACCTCAGGCCACCAAAGACTTTGTGCTAGAAATTCGTTCCATTACATACACAGGTCTCAGTGTTTTGTGTCTGTCACAGAGATTTGCATTCAGCTCCCAATGCTATTGCAGGTAAAAATCTTGTTTATAGCAAGCCTGGAAAGAAAGAACTTTTGTGGCAGTAGGGAGCCATCCCCTGGACTGCTGTACGTGTCTGAGGTGATCTCTTTTGCTCTGTCTTCTGTCTCTTGAGAAATGGGGTGCCTTTAGGACTCTGTATATATAAAAAAATACCAGGCCTCAAGTGGCTCTGGCTGAAGGAGACACAGTGATCTATTGGTGGATTCATTTCCACCCTTTCCATCTTCCTGACTGGTCTGCTGCTGACTGTCTTTCATGCATGCTGTTCCCAGAAACACAAGCAGAGGATCAAATAACAACATGTTTTGACTCCAAACTCTGGAATGACTTATCATGTTATCAAAGCTTTTGATTTAATTGAAATTTCACAGATAACCCTAGACCTGCTTTTAAGTGCAGACTCAAGAGCCAGTGGGAATTCAATTAACCACCCTGCCATCACACCACCACCCCCCTCTTTTAGTGCTTGTATCTTGTTTGGGAGTTTTATGGAAGGGATTTGCTACTGCTTATCTCCAGCTAGAGCTGTATGTCTGGGTTCAAAGATACCCTTTGTCTTTGGGCCTCTTTCTTTTTCCAGTTATGCCAGAGTTTGATTGGAATGACCCTGCTGCCAGTAATGGACTATTTGAGATTGACGCTGATGTAAGGATTGCAGATTTGCTGTGTTAAAAGTAGAATTCTTTCCTTGTTTCCTTGTTCATCTCTTAAAACAATTGGCCTAAGCTCAGGAAGATGTTCATTTAAACAGACTTCACTTGGATATGTAGTGAATAGAGAATTGACTGTGGCTTTGCAATACTTTAGTATAATCTAATAAATGCTGGTTACTTGCTGGATTCTTGCAAGCTGTATTTGCTTCCCAGCTCCAAGGAGTTTTAATAGCCACTCCGGTAATGCTGACTGCAGTGCACTGTGGTGAACCTCAGAACATTGTATATGTCTGATTACATTTGCTTTCAATTACAGTCTTGTGGGTCTGAAAAATCAGAGCAGTTCAGGCTCATTTGGGAACCACCACAGAAAATCACCAGTAACCTGAGATAGCTAGTGCTTGAAAAAGAAAGCAGAAAATGTTGAATGTTGGGCACTAAAAAACATTTATTTTGCTTTATGAGAAGTCAGCCATGGCAACAACTGTAGGGTTAGGACAGCTGGGGCACCATATCTAAAAGATAAACCTTTTCCTTTTCCATCCAAGCATGCCAGGAGTGAAGTGTGAGTGACTCATGCCAGAGACAGTGTTCATCAGAGGCTTGAAGCTGTCCTGGTGCACGAGTGAATTAGCGATGCTGCTGTCTTTGCTGCTCCCCATTGGATAGATTGCTGGTTCTTTTCCTAATGATTCAAACCTCAGCAACATCATCCTCTCTTGCTAGGGAAGCTGCATAGTCCTTGAGGATGCATAATTAATTTTATTTCAAAACGCACTATTTTGTGGAGATGTGGATTATCCTCTAAATCTGACTAAAAGAGGAGCTTTCTTTTCATGAAAACATTTAGCCAAAAATGAACCTCTCTGTTCCTGTTGAAATGTGGTCCCAAATCCCTGAAATCAAATAGTTTTCATCGGCCCTGCTGAACAGCAGGATGGCCATGGAGTGAACAAACATGTCCAGAGACATCTGGCAGACGGCTTTGTAGGTGATTCCTTCTGCAGTGGTGCCCAGGTCTCTGGGTGCTGCGTGGCTGGGACGTGATCTGCCTCTGGCAGTCCTGTGGTGTGTCTGGTCCTGCCGACATAATTCCTCAACTCTTCCAGCAGGCAGCTCTGGGAGAGCATCAGCCATGTGGATGATCCCTTTCTCCTGTGCCAGCATCTGGCAAGCAGAAAAAGGACTCAGAAATGCATTAAAATGTAAGCCCTGGTGAAGCCCTTGGTTGGGGCATTGAGAATATTTGGGAAATGAAAGAGGAGAAGGAAGGGTTTTGCTGTGAAAAAGCCCAGCCACAGCATCGTGACACTGGCAGTGGTGCTGTGAATCTTCACCCTGAGTGAGGAGAATTAGTTCAGCTACTCAGAACACCGGAGCAGAAGGTGGGGTGTAAGGCTGTCATCAGCCCCTGAAAATAAGGGCAAATGCAAACAAGGTATGCAGACTGAGTGGTAACTGGGGCAGCTTTTACTCTTGTGGTGGGAACCGGTACATCCTGCCAGTGTTCTACATTTCCTCCTACAAGATGGGACGTTTTAGCAACACAGCTCCTAAATTTGGGTGGCATATGTGTAAGAAAACTGAGCACTTTCTGTAGTCCCAATGACAAGGTTCTTCAGCTTGCACATCACTTCTGCAGTCCCTACAGCGGGTGACCTGGATGCTGAGGCATCTTGCTGGGTCTGGCTTAGTTCCTTCACCTCCGCACATATCTCTGCAGTGAAGCTGAGGGCCAGGGTACTACAGAAACGCTGCAAACAGCTGTAAACTCTTGCAGCAAGAGGTCAGTGGAAAGCTCTCTTATTGTTTGCTGCCTCTCAATGCACAAAGCAGGGCTCTGTGGGACGCGCACTCAACGGCGTCAGAAATGCTCCTGGTGCATCAGTGTCATCCCCTGGGGGAGGAGGAGCCCTGTGGCAGAGCTGCACAGGCCATCCCAGCTAATGAGATGCTTTTCTTGCCAGCGCTGATAAATAAGCTTCTGTTAATGTTCATTGTTATCCGGCTCATGCTCATCTGAGTGTTCAGGAGGGGATTGTGTTACAGATGCTTGGCTGAGGGAGGGCAGGGTGACCCGTGCTAGCGAGTGAGAGAGGGCTGAAGGTGAGCTGGGATTTTACTAAGAGGCAGACGCTCAGCAGACGAGCAGAAAGCCTTGAATCCCTTCAGTAAAGTAGTATGTCAGAGTGAATAGTTGCAAGAAGTAGGAGTTCTGAGGAGAACGGAGATAAAAGGAGGCTTTCAGGCAGGAGAGAGGATTACTGCTTTTTCCAGATGTAGAATTTGCATTTGGAGAAGGAGAACAGCCAAAAGGCCAGGCTGATGAAGGATGCTTTGTGGTGCTTCCAGCCTGTGAAAAAATGCGGTTCTTTGCAAGTTATGTGCTTATGGATTGTCAGGCAAGGGATGAAATAGGCATCATAAGAGCAGTCCCTTTCCCCCTCTTCTTATGGAAGGCCAGTCTCCTATGATTTATATAATTAGTACTTTTTTTTCTTCCTTTTTTGTCTGCTTTCTCTTAAGGCTTTTTTTTTTATGTACAGTCTTGGCTCAATCATTCGGCATCCTCATAAATCAGAAAATTTTGTCCTTGCAGATTCCCGACAAGTAGTTTATATTTAATTTTTGTGCACAGGCGTATAAACTACTGAGCCCTGGTTTATTGCCCAATACATCCTGATCCCTGAAAGGATAAGCAGTGTTTGAGAGAAGATTGAATTAATACCAGCAAACAGAGAATTTTGGGGTTTAACAAATAGATGTTGCTTTCTGACATGGTTTTGTCTATCCTAATGTATGCTCAGAAAATCTCCAGTCTTATCTCCACTTCAGATTAATTCAGTTCAGATATACTCACATGCCATGGAACTGTGTAAGTAGAATATGTGACGATCAGTTTAAGAGAGCACTTACCCAAAATAGACAAAAATAAACCCATTTAACAGCTTGCAGCTCTCATGGTCCTTTGTAAGTTTCCTGAAAAAGTTTTGCCAGTTATGTCTGTTTCTTCTTTTAAGGCTTTATTTTCAAAACATCAAAGCAAATTCCTGATTTTGAATGAAGTAGGACACAGCCTAACAGAGACACATGTCAAAAACATTTCACCTCAAGAGTAATGCAGCTAGCTAACATTAAACTTGCTGTCAGCCTCGTCCCAAGAGCAGCCTCCTCCTGCCCCAGACATTTATGCACATGGGTAGTTTTCTACACAGTAACTGTATTGAATTCAACAGGAGCACACATGCACCCAGAGTTATTTGTGTGCCTATGCATGTGTATGTTTGTTTGATGGGAATGAAAAATTCTGGAGAGGGCTGGGATACAAAGGAGGTTCATTCATCAGTAGCCCGGTCTGCAAATCATGTTAGTTCTTCTTTCTTGCCTGGAGATGGGCAGGTATGGAGTATGTGCACATGGGCTTTGGGGCCAACACAACAGTTTTAACTGGAATAAGTCACTAGCTTCCAAGGGATGAGGGTAGGTAACATCTACTCTTGGAGATTCCTAAACACAGATAGCACAAAACAGCAGAAAGGCTTAACTGGCCTGATCATTCAGTGGTTTGTTATAGCAAATAATTTCTGTGTGCCCTGGATGGTCTTTTTATGCATTTATTTTTACAACCTTTTCATTAAAAAATGCCAAAACCCAACTAAAAAGGGCATGAAAGCAATTAGATATGTATCTTCATGTGTATCTTTGAGGGGACCTTTTAATTGTGTAGCTGTAAAATCAATGAAGCATCAATACAGTCTCCATAAGGGAATGCAGCCACTCTGAGAGAAAGCAATAAGCACAAGGCTGTGTAGAGCACCTTTGTTGGCTGTTCTTGCTGTAAAGTCCTGTCAGATACCATTTTCACTGTAGTCTGTTCACTTCAACCAGCGCTTGCTCTGTGATCACAGAGAATTCATCCATCAAAGAGGGCTTGGCAGGTCTCATTCTGCTGTAATGGACTATGTCACTGTAAGGTGTCTAGTGTGTGTTGTAGGCAATTTGCTTATTGTCTCCTATTCTGCATATGTACCTAAATCTTTTACAGGACATTTTTACATTGTGCTTTGTTCTTATCTCTTGATTTCTTTTTGCTTTCTTACCTGACTGCTTTATTCCTGACTGCATCAGCTTCTCTTTCCCATGTTGGCATGTATTTTCTTGTGTCATTTTCAGCTGTCTCTGGTTTTTTTCATTATTCTTACATCCCTTGGATATTGTTTTCTTTCTTCTCAATAGGTTCTGTGCTATTTCCCCCGGCATTGCTGCACTTATTTCTATTTGTCCCACTGGTACTCTGTTCATTGGTTTTATTTGCTCTCTGATGTATTTCTTCTATCACTTTCTCTCTTCCCCATATCTTTTCATCCCCAATACCACATAAGAGATAACAGGATGACAGAAGGTACACAAATTGCCTTGTTGCTGGATTAGCTGTTTGCCTAGGGTACAGCTAGGATGAGCCATTCTGGGGCTGGAACAGAAACTGGGAGCAAACCCTGTGCCACCCTCAGATGTGTTAGTGGCCCTGATAACTGACCCTCAGCAATATGGGGAAACCTGCTCTTTTGCCTTGCTAAAGACAGCTCTTAGGGAGAAAACGAGAAGTGGTGGAAACCTAACTCAGCAGAAATAAAATCACCAAGCTTTTTGCTGTTTTGTGACCTGTAATTTTTGTAGAAGTTGTCTCTGTGATCTGCCAAACAGAAATTCATCATCGCCAGCCTGGAGTTCCTGGGTAATTAATCTTTTGTGGTGGATAAGGCAGGCTGGGTTTTCAGTCTGCAGGCATGGAGAGCTGTGAGCTAACCTGCAGCACTCCTGAACCTTTTCTCTCTCCCCTACTTCTCCATTTTCCCATGACCTTAGGGAAAAAAAAAAGAAATCCCCACTTCATAGCTCTTTTTTTTTCTAAATCACACTTTATGGAACACAGTTTTAATACTGTATGGTGCGTGTTTAATGATGTCCATATGGGTTTGTGGGTACAGGAATTAAATACATAACGGTTCACGATGACATAACACGGAAATGCAACTCCCGCAGTGCTGGTGTGTAGGCTGTAAAGGGTTATTAATAAAAATGAAGGTTTTAAATAGAAAACAAGCTTAGCAGCACCGTTTTGGCCTCAGGCCCATCTCTGAGTGATGGAAAAAAAAAGAGGCTGGAATATACGGTCTTTCCTCAATACATGAAAATAAATACATTTTACCACCATCCCCTGCTAAACATTTCAGAGAGAAAGCTGCAGGCCTGATGCATGGCATCTCTCTTCAATCAGAGCCTGAGCTCAGGGAGGTCTGGAGGGGATATTTCAGCAGGGTGCAGAACACATCAAACAAATACTAAAGGGAAGATTGATGCCTTAGATTATTAAAACGGGGTAAGGCCACAATGTTTTGATTGGCAAAACCTTTCAACAGTTGGACATTAGTATTTCAGAAGAGCAAACCATTCTGTTTGTGGGTGAGCCAGGAAAATAACAACTCCCACAGTTTGGGAGAATGACCTCAAGGAAATCCCATCCTGTCTTGTAACTAGAGTTGCTGGATCAGTAAGCCAAAGAAATTACATAATGTGCCTATTAATATTATAGACAAAGAAAAGCAAGTTTACTTTTCTATGTTCCGCCTTGTTCTCTCTGTAGATGCCCCAGCATTTTGTTTTAAGTGTTCAGAATGAATGAGACAGCAGTGAATGATGTGCTGAGCATCTCCCTCTGAATGCTGTGTCTGAGACAGCTCTCACTGATTTCCCACTGACTGTTAGTGACAGGAACTGTATGGGCAGCACCAGCACTAGCTGAATGTGTCCTTCTGTCTTTACCAATGTTTTTGCTGCAGTTTTAGCTGGTCCCAGAGCAAAACACAAAGATATAACTTCACACAAACTAACTCTAGAGTCTGTGGCTTGGGATTTTCCCCTTTTTGGGCATCTCTAAATTACCTCCAGGTTGCAGCCCAGGACAAGGTCAATGCTGCAGAGCTGTTGCATAAGGTTCAGGACATGCCAGAACCAAAAGTGATCCTGCCCTCGTTTCCTTGTTGTGAAATCCCTGTATCCACAGCTGTGTCCCCCTGCGCAGTCTGCTCACATCCTTCAGCTCCAGCCCCACACTCACCTCAGCCCATCCTCGCACCCCTGGATTCCAGCAGACAGCTTTCCCCAGCAGATGGCCATGGAGGATGCAGAAGGAATGCAGGAGGAATAAGACTTTTCTTGCTTTATCTTGTGCTGTCTGGGGCAAATTCCTACTCTCTGCCAGTTTCTTGGTGCCTCCAACTGTTGTTCATTGTGAGGCACAGATGTTGTTAACTCAATGCCTTCTGTCCAACCACCAGATACTTCAGCAGAAGAGAACTCAGCCCGTTATATGGAGTTGAAATTCAGGCTGAACAGATGGCATCACTTTTTTTCCCACCTGACTGTTCAGGACAGTGAACGGAAATGTGGGAACGTGGCACAAAATACTCTCCCTGTGCACCAAGTCCTGTGCTGCTCTGTTCACCCTTCAACCTCCTGGCTTGAAACCAAGATCCTCCTCTCAAAACTGGTTAGAAAAACTACTCCCTGCTCGTGTTCTGCCAGAAGAGATGGCTGGGCTCTGTCACACAGGGCATGCTTCCATCCGTTTGCTGCTGTACTCTGGGTCATCTCAGGTACAGCTAAAGCTTCTGGAAAATGGTTTTAAGTCTATTTTTCCAAATTTCTTCATGCTGGCAGATGTCAGTTGTTTGTCCTCTGAAACTGGTCTTTTCAAAAATAGGTATTATGTCCCTTTAAATAGCACAAACTACATGGGAATGGATTATTTTTGTCCCTAGCTGTCTATAATCTATCTTATTTCTTTTTTTAGTGAAACCAAAATCTTCCCAGGGATTGTTCCTAATAATAATACTGAAAAGAAAGCATCGTGTAAGTCATCCAGTAATAGCAATGGCAATAGTACTGCATTGCCCTTCTATAGGCTTATCTTAGTGTACATCTCGAGGTATGGCCCAAACATGAACTCTCTGCGCTTGACTGTGAAATACAGGTTTTATTTTAGAACCAGGGAAGCAAAAGTATGAAAGTGGTTTTGAAAGGTCACCAAGGATAGAACAGGAGCCAGAAGGTCTGGATTTTATGGTCATGTTGTGACTCTCAGCATACTTTCTGCTATTTGCCTCTGCAAACACCCCTCCCATGCCAACAATTTGACTTGCTGATATACAGCTTCCAGGATCTACAGGAGTATGTCAGCATCCATGTAAATTTTTGCAAAATTTTATATTTGAGGAAAATGTGCTAGAGAAACACTGAACTAGTTTGCCCTAGGCTACAGGGGGACTAGTCTTCGGGATGCCCTTGAATTCTCTGCTTCAACCACTGGTCTCACAGTCCTCTGAAAAAATACACATTCATCCCTTGCTCATCAGCATATGAAGGGGAACCTTTAGCTCAAGATCGACCTCACCCAGTTGTCTTCTTCCCCAAACTGGTGAATTGCCTGATCTGGAGTCCCTCCCCTGAGATGAACAGCAGATACCTGTGCAGAAGGGACACAACAACCAGTCCCCACTTCCTCATATTCCAGGACAGCACGGAGAGCAGGGTGGGCTGTAGCTGTGATGGGGAAGAAGAGCCCGCATTTGTGCCCGGCTGCCCCATGGCAGTTCTGGAAAGGATCATGTGAGCATGGAGGAAGGGAGGAGGGCTCATGGTTACCTGTGTCTCCCTCTTCTTCCTCAACCAAATCTCTGTAAGAACTGGGAGCACAGTCTGCTGTAGGAGATAAATTGCTCAGGAGCCTACACTTTGTTTGAAATCATCAGTCTGTGTAGGGCTGCAAGCTTGGCTCCCTGTGACACTTGGATAGATTATTCCATCTGCAAGTCCTTGTCCAGAGCCAGCCCTTGGTGTCCCTTGATGTCCTCTGCTCTCTGCTTCAGCTGCCTGCTCTCCTGTTTGTCCTTTGTGTCCCTTCCTTGTGCTGGAGGTATCCCCAGCCTCTGTTTGTGCAAGAAGGTTTGGCTGGGGCTATTCAAGCTCTCAGGCAGACGTGTACTTTGGAGCTTGAGCAGAGCTTTTCTTCCCAAGGGGGTGGAAGAGGGATGTGTCAGTAGTGCACTGTCCTTCACTGGCTTTGTTCTCTCCCTGCCTGTCCTGTGTTTCCCATCCCTTCCTCTCGTGTGAGGCTAACATGAGCACAGCCACCTTGCACAGACCTTTAACTGCCTGTCCTCCCTCCTAGGAGCTACTAAAACATTCCCTTGGCATGTACTACATTTACCCACACCATGTGGCCCCTGCTCCAAACATCTTTTCCTCCCACAAGACCGTTCACTACTCTGTGCCTTCTCACTAATTCTGTGGTCACCAAATGTGTGGTCTTCCCAGCAGCTGGTACCCTGCAGCTTTCTGACCAGAGCCCCTCTGCTCTGTCCTTTGTGGCCCCTGGTGCTGAAGACAGACCTTGTCCTAAGCAAAGCTGTCCCTGAGTGTGCCTGTGCCAGTGGGTGAGAGAATGCGCCCTTGCATGTGGCTTTTGTTCTCAGTGCACAACCCACCTCCCAGAGCAGCAGATAAACACAAACAGCCTTTTTCTGCAGTTCAATGAGCAAAGCTGAGCAGTGCTTCTGAGCTGGTCCTTTAACAGCAAGGGCATCATCACATCCTGAGCCTTATGTAAGTAAATCTGTCATCAAGTTTTAGTCTTTCTTTTGTATAACTTTATGTAGCAGCTCATCTTAAACTTGTAAAAACATTTTGTAGGAAATTATGCGTGGGAGGTGGGCAACTCCTTCCATGTATTGCCAGCTAATCCGTAATGCTCTCCTTTATCATAACAAATGAGGCAGGTTTCTAAAAAGCAGTATCTTGTGCTGTTCTTTTATCTCTTTCCTTTTGCATCAAGTTTGGGGATGAGGTTCTGCCCTGGACAAAGGCACGAAACATGGACCCAGGACTCCTGGTTCCTCTCTTGAGCACGGGGTGCTCACAGCTATGCTAAGTCCTGCTTGTGAAGTATCTTTGTGAACTGGAAGGGGCTGTAGGTCTTCAAAATACTGTGTTCAGCCAGTTATAGATGTTATTAAATGTAAAAGAGGTTAAAAAACTCAGTGTCATAAAATGCCCAAGAAGCCAGGAAACTGGAACTCTTTCATCTGTTCTTAAGCTTGGTAAATAGAGGAACTTCTGCATCCTGCTGGTGCCTTGCTCTCCCACTATCCCAAAGTCATTTGTACAAAAAAATCAAGGTTTTTGCAGTTCCTTGGGACAAAATGTTTTGCACGCCCTGGGATCTGTCATCATTTCACACCTCTTCTGTTCTGCTGAGCCATCACCCCCTTCCTTCAAACTGGTAGGTGGCACAGGAGATATCACATCATCCCTGTGGAGGAAACTTTGTACAAAAGTATCTTAGAATCTGGCAAAGCGCAGCTCTTTTTCTACAGCAGGGCTCATCTCCCCTTCAGTGGAAATTAAGTGTCTAAATCTTTTTGTCTTTCCCTCTTTGTCAGTTTTACAGTGTGCTCTGGGGTGAAGTTTTGTCGTGCTACATTTATTTCTCCTCGCCAAGACCTTCTTTATGGCTTTGATTTAAACGAAGTCCAATCAGACGCAGTGAAAGGCCATCATGTTCCAGTGCTGGGGATGGGCTTTGGGGGCTGTTTATCTTTTTTTCCAAGGATAACAGCACATTTGTGTTTGTGTTGTGTGTATGTCTTGGACTTACACAAAAACTTAAGGATCTGATTCTGGTGGGTCATGCTGGCAGGTATCCAAACCCATAAATCTGGTCACTGTGCTTTTCCAAATGTTTATTGTGCTGTTTAAGCTTTTATGGGCTCTTGTGTGTATTACATATGGTCTGAATAAATGTAATGCAGTATTACGGTGCTTAGCTGAGAGGCAGAAGAGCCTCCAAGGGGATCATTAGAGCTGGGGCAGCCGTTGCCAGCGTTTGGAGATGAGTTTCTTGGTTGAGCTTTGCAGGTTGCAAGGAACTTCAGCCCTGTTCTGTTGGTTTCTAAATGCCACTTGGTCTGAGGCTGCAGAAGTGGAAATAAGAAGCAGAAAGTTGCAACTTCTTGGATTCAGTACAGGATTCTCGAAACAATTCTCTCCTATCTGAAACATTAATAAAAAGGACTAGACTTTGTACGTATTTGCTGCATTTCCTTTGTCCTGCTGCTGCCTGTGGCAAGGTCTGCTCTGATTGCCAGTGGGACTCAGGACAAGGCTTTAAAGAATCAGTGGATGCATAGCAAGGCAAAAGTCACCTGGATTGCTGTGAGTGAGGAATCACCTGCAGACTCTGTCTCAGAGTCAAGGCTGCATTGCTCCTTCAGACAGATGGCAAAGAGGATCCATTCCCTGTCCCTCTGAGCCTACAGCTCCTCTGTGATCCTGGAGATCACACATGAGCCAGCCAGCCAGAGCCAGCCAGACTCCAGCTGGTGGGTACAGGGGCAGGACTTGTGTTTGAGGGACAGTGGTGTGACAGTGGTACCTGGCCCAGGCCACCTCTCATGCCATAGTCCCAGCAGCATGCAGGGAGTGTGCCTTGGTCCTGTTGCTTCACATCCTTACTCTCTTCCGTCCTGATTGGATTGATGGCAGAAACTGCAGATTAAAACCAGCCAAACTGCAGCCAGCCCTAACAGCTGTAGAGCAGCCAAGCCAAGACCTTGGGACCTTTAGAGAACGGCCTGCGGTTCAGCTCTGGGCTTCCCTCCCCTGGGCCAGTTCGCCTTCTGCTCCAGGCAGTCCTTCCAGGAGCATCACTTCACTTGCTCTCTAACCCCACTAACCCCAGGAAGATATGGGCTCACAGTTGAGCTTGCTGCCAGCCCTGTCCTTCTTCACCTTGGGCTTTCTGCTCCCTTGCCTCTGCCCCATCTGGCTATTCCAACTGCAGGTTTGGGGCAGACACAGGTCTGTGTTTCTGCAGCAGACATACAGGCCCCCATTAGGGTTGGCCATTAGGGCTGATGAGCCATCAATAATTGCTCTTTGATGGGGGACACGCTGAAATAGAGGAAGCTTCACAGAGGCATTGGGAGGCAGAGATGAGACTGGGAAGAGTTGGGGGAGGACCAGAAGCACTGAGAATCTTAGTTGGTCCTTTACTTCTGAAAAGCTGAATTTGACACTGCAAAGCCTATTCTTATTGCTTTTTATTTATTTGATTTTCATCAAGACTAAAACTCAGATATCCTCTCTGTGTCAGGTCAAAGGTTGCACCAGTGTAAAAATTGCTTAAAAAGAAAGAAGTGGAGAAAATGTGTGCTTCTAGCTGGAGCGAGAGTGCTGCAAAAATGGCTATTTTTCTCTTCCTTCCCTGTTGCTTCAGGCCAAGGATTAAAATGTGGGTTACTTCTGGCTGTGCTGAGATAGGAGCAAAACCGCAGGTAACTACTGCAACTACATTTAGGGAATTGCTTATACCAGGTCCCTGATGCTGGATGCTGTGTGCTGGGAGAAGGAGTGACAGCACACAGCTGCAGCCCACTTGGGTGTGGAAGTGTTAATGCTGTACACCTTGATCCACAGGAGCATGGGAACACTGAGTGATATCATAGTGTTTGGACAACTAAAAGAAGCAAGGAAAGACAGCATCTTTTGAGCCTCACAGAACCTTTTGAACCATTTTTCTCTGGATAGAGGTTTTTCCTGTGACCTGTAAAACATGAATACATTTGGTGCAAGGTCATTTATGGAAGAAATCTCTTCTGTTGTGCTCTCTTCTCTTTGACCTTGAGGCTGTTGGCAGCTCTTGGGTCAAACAGCAACGTGGGAAGGATAAATGTAAATAATGGGTAGCCCTAACACACTGGTTATGGTGGGCTTGCATGATACCAACAGCTTCACCCAGCCCTGGCTGGTTGAACTGGGGAAATAATGATAGAAAATAATAGGAAAGTAATAATTCTGGCTTGCGAATTACTTCCCAAACCCAGTGTGCACCTGAAGTTCTCCCTGTGCTCTGCTGCAAGGACTTTCCTTAAACTGCAATGAGGAAGAGGCTGGGAACCTCCTCCCCACAGGGTGCCAGCAAAGTCCAGGACCTGGGGAAGATCCTGCGACAAACTCTTGGTTTTTGCTGCAGGGGCAGACGTGGTGTTTGGCACAGTGAGCAACCTTGCGGGGATTGCGTAACGTCACAAGGCACACACCGTGTGTGATAATGCTGTTGATACATCAGTCCCTAGGGATTTTATGGAGGTATGAGATGAGGCACTTTATTACTCAGCTTTGCACCACTGTGCATCCTGCTTCTGCTGCTGCACTTGGTGAGTTCTGCTGCTTTGACCTGGAGGAAGGGTTTGAACCTGCCTGTGTAGAGCTCACAGAAGCAGAGGCATTGCAAAGTGTGACTTGACAGCTGAGAAACATTCCCCTTCCCCTCATTCAACCCAGTGACTCCTCAACAAGCTGTTCCCCTTAAAAGCTACAATACTACTTCCACCTCTATATGTTGCTGCTCCCTAAAACCTGTGGTTAATCCTGCATTTTGTAAGGAAAAAAATATTGTTGACCATGAGCAGAGAGACTAAGGTGAACATTTATCTAAATCTGAGGTGGGCTCCGGACGTTGTGTCACAGCACCAGATTTTGCCACTGGAATTGATATTTGAAAACATGTTCTAAGGAAACTCATTTGTTGGATTGATTCTTCCCAAATTGAGAAAGTCTAGACTAGTTTGGAGAACAAATGCTAGTTTGTTCTGAATAGAGCCTGGGGTGTGTGACAGCAAAAAGGACTGGGGACACCTTGAACAAATTCAGTATTTTAAATAGCCGGGACTTGCCTATCTGTAAAATTAAGAAAATAGGCTAAATTCATCCAACTTTCCTGAAAATAATGGGCTTTACTAGGAGCCCGCCTGGGTGTTTGGCTCCCTCAGGACTTGAAGGTTCTGACAGGGAAAGTGTTGAATATGTAGCAAATTCCATCATTGTCTTATGGTTTTTGGCAGCTTCCTTTTGCCTGCAATATCCATCCATGCCAATCAGCACTGCCAGGTAGGCACCACATTTAAGGCTGGAGTGTGTCTGAGAGCAAGGAAGTAGGTGGAGGAGAAGTGGCACAGAGAGGACTTGCTGAAATAACCTCCTGGCTTCCCCTTCTCTGCTGTTCTGTCACTTCCCCTTCTCTGCTGTTCTGTCGAACATCTTCAGTGTGTGATACTGAAACCTGAAGCTGGAAGGGACATGCTGCTGCTTCAGCCACTTCACCACACAGAACTGATGAGTTCCCATCAGTCCTGTGCAAAGGCAGGTGTGAGGGGCTGAATTCAAGCATGCAGTCCCTTCCCTTAAGCCGTTCCAGTTGCTCTTGGGCTCCTTAAAGCTGTGTATTCTTTTAATAGCATTTGAAGAGGTTCATCCCCAGCCACTTGTTTCTGCCTACTTCTTCCTTCTCCTCACTGGGGTTTCTTCCCTGGCTGCCCATATGAGAAAGAATGGAAATGTTAATTTGTTGTTCTTCAGAATGGAGAGAAGAGGAGGGAGCATCAGAGGATGCAGAGCATCCACTTTGTGGGGAGATGCGCTTGCAGAGGAGCTCTCAAAGTGGAGAGAAGCTGTTTTTGCCAGCAGAGTCCTGTGTCAAGCACGGGCAGCTCTGGGGCTCCCACCTCTTCCCTTCTATTGCTGGATGTTGAATCAGCTGTTTGTGCTGCCCTGCACAGTGCCAGGGACAAACTCCCTGGCAGAAGGCTGGGGAAATGGAATAAATAAAGGATTTATAATGAGGATGGTTTGTTTGTCCACAAACAGCCTGCTGCAGGCTTGCGCTCAGAAGGCAGCCAAACCCCCGGAGCTGCTCTTAGGCTTTCCTCTGTGTAAGCACATTGCTGCAGGGTCCTGCCGCAGGCATTGGGGGCTGGCTAGGAAGGGGGTGGCAGAGGCAGCCTGCTCCTGTGTCCCTTCTTCCTCTGCACATTCCAGGGCTGCGACCTCCTCAACCTGCAGAGAGAGGGGAGGGAGGTGGGAAATGGGGTGACAGGAACAAACTTCCTGCAGCGGAGCTGAGCTGAGCTGTGGTTCTTATCACAAGAGAACAGCCCTGCTGGGGGCAGCTGGAGAGGAGCCCATCCCACTTTCCTGAGCCCCCCGCCCTGCTCACCCTGCAGCTCACCCCCAGCACAGGAGCCTCCCTACCCTCAGCACACGGCCCTGCCAGCCCTGCCTGCAGATACTCGTGTGTCCCAGAAAGACGAGGGCCCATGGCTTGGCAGCGCTGAGGGAAATGCCATCCAAGCCACATGAGAGGGAGAGGCAAGTTAGCACCAGGCTGCCTGGGAGCACAGTTGCCTTTGAACAGCTCCCACTGCTGCAGGTACTGTGAGGGGAAAGCTGGTCCTTGCCCACCAGTGAACCATCAGGCTTTGTGTGTGCCTTGGAGAGCAGCTTTGGCTCCTGTGTGGGCTCCGGCCGCCGCATGCTGGCCAAGTTTCGGCTTGTGGCAGCTTTTTGGGCAGGACCCTACTCTCCTCCAAAAACCAGAGGCCAACATGTAGGGCTGACCCTACTCAAATTTTGTCTTAACCCAATTCAGTCCTAATTCATGTCTCCAGTGTGAAGTGGAAGGAGTTGGGAGAGTAAGCCCAGCATGGTGTCCCTTCACCCCCTCTGCCTGAGGGACGGGTTACATGGGAGCTGGAAAGAGAATTGTGCTGGGCTGGAAGTTCCCGCTGAAGGCAGAGCAGTCCCTTTATTGCACAGTCCTGTGTCGCTGATCTAGGGATAGATTCCCAAAAGCCTCCTTAGCTCTAAAAGCAGAGCAGGGTGCCACAGGTAGAGCATGTAGGACCAACCTCAGTGTGAGACTGGCAAGAGCTGGGACACCTGGGCAAGGGAGTGGTGTTGCTGCCTGCGTGTCACTGCTCCCCAAGCCTAGGGGGCAGTGGATTGTCCATAGGTCTTCTCCTCTGAACCTTGCTGGCTGAAGATGGCTCATGAATCCAAGGTCTGTAACATTTATTGAGCTAACACTGTTTGAAGGTAAGTGCTGTGACACCTAATGGGACTCATCTGCTGCTGTTGTGCCCCCTCTCTTGATGAACACCTTGTCTCTTCTATTGCCTTTTTTTATTGTCCCCTCAATCCAACAGTTGTTCCTGTCACTGGTGACATCACTTGTTTGGTCTCCCAGCAGATCCAGCAGTGTAGGGCCACACATGGGCACAGCTCACCAGCCTGAGGTGTGGGTGGGCTACCGTGTTCCGCAGGAGCAGGGTAGGGAGACGACTGGTCCCATGACTGCTGCTGCAGGGACAACTCATGAGGACAGCAGCATGAAGATCAAGTCAGTAAAGGCTGTGTTCATGCAGACCAGGTGCCAGGAGATGAATTGGACCCTTTATGTCAGCAGGAGGACTCACTAGTAGGGAGGGAACAGCTTCCTACCCAAGGCTTACACAAGCTCTTTCGGTGTGTCCTGTCCTTCATTCTTGAAGACTACAATGAGACTGCTGTGAAATTGGGTTGGTGTCCAGTGTCTCCCTCCCATTGCTGGCATCTATTTTACAAAGAGCTTCCCTGGGAGAGGCCACTTCACTCTGACATCCCTCACCAGCAACAGCTGGTACAGCAAACAGCTCCCAGCAGAGCGGGCAGAGTTTCACCTGCCCAGTGTCCTTCCCTTCCCAGAAAGCCAGGAGAGGGACTTCCTCAGCTGGAGGGCAGCCAGGGACATTTACAGGCACATCTATCCCCTGTCCACAAAATGTTCTGTGTTCAACATTGCCCCAGAGGGCAGGGATTTCTGGCAGGTTTGCACACGAAACAGCCAAAAGTCCATTATGTGTCAAAAGCTGTTAGATGCAGGGAATAATATTTTGCTTTTGTGTGCCTGTGTATAAATGTGGAGATGTGTACAGTCCCTCTACCACAGCCGTGTTTTACCATCCCTTTGTCTGATGATGACTTAAAAATTTTAAGGTTTGCACTTGATGTTTTTTGCAGAGCTCTCCAACCCTCTTGCAAAGCCGTATTTGTTGCACAGCTTGTAGCATCCAGTATAAACAGCTCCACTTGATATCAAGGGCCAGACATGGGAAGGCCCTGAGTTACAGGCTCTGCAGGCAGCTACTGCCACGTTGTGGGGAAATGATGCTTTACATGTATTTATTGTGCAGCAAAAAACACGAGCTGAGCTGGAAAAAAATGCCTTTGGTTTGCATGTATTTTGGATACGGTGGTATGCGTGTTCTGCTCTCTCCAGGGATATGCTTTGCCTCACCCTCTTGCCATGCTCACCTGATGAAGCTGGCGTTCTCTTGGCTCTCATGTCCTGTAGAGCAGAAATTCCTCTAGACAGCAGTGGGAAAGCTGTGACATATTGCTATGAACAGATATGAAATAGCTTTTCCACCTGGCTTCTTATTAGGTGTTACAGCCCTATCTTTTTCCATCAGTCGTATGATAGTAATTTTTTGGTATTTATTAACATTACATCTAAGACTTGATGAGGGAATGGGAAAGAAGCAGGCTTGCAGTCTTGGACATTAATACTAACAACTCCAGAACCACACCTGGATCAGACATTTGTAAGCATATGGAAGAGATCGAAGATTATCTAATTGTCTCCCTAATTCTTGGTACTAGACTGAATCATCTCCGCAGGCCTGGGAAGCTGTGCAGATCACCAGGCTCTCCTTGCTCCTGCTCCACTAAGCTAAAGAGCCAACTTGGAAAGGGAAACCTTTCTCATTCCCAGCTTTGGCTGTGCCAGGACGCTCGGCACAGCTTCAGTGTGGAAGGTGTCACTGGCTTGCTCATGGTTTTGGCTGTGAAAGTCACTGACAGCTCTTCTGGCCAGATTTCCTGCGTGATCCTTTTAAGGGAGTTGTCAGCACCTAATCTGGGTGTTTGCTGTCATCCAAATAGTGTTGCCAGTGCATTGCATGTGCAGCCGGATACACTGTACATTAATCCAGGTTTTGGCCTGCTTGCTTGACCTAGGAAGGATTAAACCCCACCCCACATCTGCTGCGGCTCCCTTGGGCTGCTTCATCACACTGATGCTCCTTAGCAAAGCTCAGAGCAGGTCTTTCCCTCCACAGCTTCCCAGGCACAGCTCTTCCCTAGATGGCAGTGACTGCTTCTGCTTGTCCTGTATTTCCCTCCCTCCCATCCATCCATCCATCCATCCATCCATCCATCCATCCATCCATCCATCCATCCATCCCTCCTTCCCTCTCTAGCACACTGGTAGCTGCAGACCCCATACAGTCCCTAAGGGAATTTATCAGCCAGGCTGAACTATTCCCTGCTAGGCCCTGCTCCTGCCTTGCAGTAAGACAGTTATCCATGTTGCTTCTTTTAACCTGAAGCAGGGAGCAGGATGGAATACGAAGCCTTTGAAAAATGATGGAACAATGGCAAATTTCCAATCAAAGCCCTCCAAGTGCTGCTCTGAAGGAAAATTACTCTTCATTTGTGGGTGAAATGGAAGACTCTGTGCAAGGGCAGGAGCTGTGCAGATTAAAGATTTAAGCAATCGAGTAAGGGAAAGAATGACTGCTCCTGGGGGAGGGGGAGAAGGGTCTGGGACCTCACTAACCTGATTTAATCAAGCAACTTCTGATGTCTTACAGTTGCAAGCAACAATCAGACCTAGAGCTGGGCAATTTGCAAGCCACAGAGTTATGAACTGTTTGTAAAATGGTCTCAAGAGGAAAATATATTTGCAATTATGAACTGAAAAACCTCAGCAACAGTGCTCTAGGTTTTGGAGCCATGTCCAGTTGCTCTTGAGACAGTTGGGGTCTCTGCCCTTCCTATGGCCTCCCACCATTCAGCAGCACCCAGAGCAGTTCCCAGCCGAGCTCTTGTGGGCAGCAGCTTACCTTGGCCATAGGATGTCTCCTCACAGGAGAGGCTGCACCTGAGCAAAGTGATTCCTTACTCTACGCAGGCAAGTCGGTGTCCTAGGAAAGGAGGGAAAAGCTGGGAACACTCCACAGCAATGGAGATGCTGAGCCAGCCTGCAGAGCTGTGGGCTGACAAGGCTCTGGTTTGAGCCAGCTGCCTGTGGTCCCCCAGGCCTAGGAAGAGAAATGTCCTCAAAGCTTCTGAGGAGAGGCACCAGTCTCAGTCCACTGACTAGAATTCATGAAATTTGTACCAACTGGTGTGTCCTCACAAGTGCTGAGCATTCTGGGCTGTGGCAGTGCCAGCTTCAAATGGGATATCCCTGGGCTAATTGTTGCTGGATTTGTACAAGTGAGGTTTTTGTTTTCTGGGAAACTGACTGGTTTTGTGCCCATGGTGTTTGCAGAGTGCTGACAACCCCCTCCATTACTTTTCAATACTGCCTGTCTGCTTAAGGTGGTGCTCCTTGGAGATGCGCTTTTCCCCTTTCAAGGCTTTTGATGTCTTTTCCCATGTTAGAAAATTCAAGAAGGCAGCATGTGAAGCTGGCTGGGGCCAGTGAGTGTTGCTGGGGGCGGCAGCTTTGATCCTCAGCGGGAGCTTTGCCATAAACTTGATCATGCATTTTTCATCCCTTGCTCTGTGTGTGCATGTGCTGTGCAGGGGGTACAGGCACTAATCCTGAAGCTGCACTCAGCACAGAGGTAAGGATTGCTTGCAGTTCATCGCTGATGCAAATCCTTCCCATCCCCAGGATAGCTCCACCACGAGTTACCCTACATGAAATTTGACCCTGACATCTAATAGCTAGGGAGCTGCTCCTGTCTTTAATCTCTCTGACAGTGCCTACTCAGGGCTTTTTGAAGAATTTTGTTGGTCTTTTCTATAACTTAAGCATTAGTTTTCTTTATCTGGAGTTTTGTACTGCTATCTGACCCATTTACTTGGAAGCCTCCAAGGAGAGCTTGAGTTGAAAGAGAGCTGGGTTTGTGATCCAAGTATGAGTCTTCCACTGTTAATTGTATTAGCATTCATAATTGTATGCACATTTCTAAACTGTCAGGATTGCCATATCCTTTTAAAACATGGATGGGACATCAAAAGGGTTATGACTGCTCAGAAATTAGCGAGAAATTAAATTGCCTGATACCTCAAAAACTATGATGTGAACTGTTTTGTCCCCATTATATCAAAAGTGACGTAGGAAAAATAACTCAGGAATTAGGCTTTTAAAGCCTGTTAGCTGTCACAATGTAATTAGCAGGAACAGGCTGTTTGATGCAGGTTTGAGGTGCCCTGTGCCTGCTGTTGTTGTTGTTGGATGGGCCGAGTCTCTGTGTAGTGGGAGCCTTGTTGGATGGGGCTGTGACAGGACTCTTGGGATGAATGGGAGATAAGGGTGGAGAAGTCCTGAAGGTATATTCTCTCTTTGCTGCAGATTTGCTTTAAGGCAGCTGCTTGGTCTCCCTGTTCACGGCTTAGGCTGTGTTTTAGCTCTCAAGGCAACTCCCAGTAGAGGTCACTTGTGGCTGATGGGTAATGCAATGATCCTGTGCTCTCTCATTTGGACTTCACAAAGTCCTGCTGAGGACAGGGTAATGTCACCAAGCCTGTCCTTTGGAAATATATATTTTACAAACATGAAATACATGGGCTTATGTACGTGCATGCACCGTCCCATATCCTTGCCAGCTGCATGTATACATTTGTATTTTCAGGTTTTGCCATGTCATGATCAAGCATGCTGGTACAAATACATTTCACCTGAAGACCTTTTGGAAGGCGCATGGCTTTTGGTGTTATGGAGCCCTTCTTGTCCAGAGATATGGGAAAAAGAGGTTGTCAGGGCAAGGGAAATGAAGGTGCTGCCTGTAACAGAAATACAAACCTTTTGGTTCCCAGACTGCTTCCCACCCACTGAACCCAACGTGCCTTGCTGCATGCTTTGTGCACGGTGATGGACTGTGTCTCATGGAGGTGACAGCAGTGACTTCTCAGTCCCAGTCGGGAAGAGTTTCTTCACAGCCCTGTGCCAGCCACAGCCCAGCACCTCTGACATAGGCGCTGTCGCTTTTATTCTTTACCCGTGTAAATCCTGACAGAGCAGGTCTCGCTTCACGGGCGGAGCCTGCACAGATGTTGCCACAGTGCAAGTAGGAATTAATGGTGCCTGGCCTCCGTGGGAGCGAGGAGCATCCCGGCGGATGCTGGGCGCTGCCGGCAGATGGAGCGCGGCTCCTCCGCACCCGCGCTCGGCACGGCCGCGCCGCTCCCCTTCCCCGCGCACGCTGCTCGGTGGGAACAGAGCAACGCGATAACGGATTGTTTATTATGGAAACATGCCACTTCTGGTTGATTTACAAGCAGCTTTGTGGAGCTCCTGATCGCCCAGTATTTTTGTTTTCAGTCCGTTACTCATCTTGATGCATCGTTGGTACATGTCTAAGCAGGGCTGTAAAAGACGCTCGCGGGGACACGGTGGGGCCAAAGCACGGGGGATAGAAAGCAGCTGTCAGGCAGCATTTCTTCCAGGGGTTTGAGGAGTACCAGCAGGCTGTGTCAGCCCAGCAGTGACTGCTTCTCAGTGCCTGACTTTACAGTCAGACTGTTTTGTAGTTCCTTCAAGGCCCTGTGGTTTAGCGGCTGCACAGATGGCTGCAGTGCGTTTAGAGCAAAGTGAAATAACACTGGTTCCTTCCATCCTCTGCTGCCTCACCCTGAGAAGTTATCAGCCTCTTTTGGGAGCTACTAGTCAATATCCCAGATCCAAACACCTCCAGACTTTCAGCAAAGTTTGAAACCAGTTCAGGAGCTGAATTTCAAGTCCATTTTTCCTGTGCCAAAATCCGCAGAGCTGAATACCTGGGAACTATGGAGGTGGGTTAAGTCACGGACCAAATACACTCTGAGCTTTTCATTGTCTACTTCTTAATGCTTCAGCTCTCCCAAAATAATATGTCTAGCATGGTTCATACCACAATCACTGCTGTAATCACCACTGAAACCTTCATAGGTTAGAAATCCATATGTGGTTCTGCGTCTGGGTGAATTTGGCAGACAAAAAGCAGTCACCGAAAGGCAATTTCTTTATATCAAATCATCTGCCAATTTTAACAGTTTTGATTTATGCTTTTTAAGGTTACTGAGCTCTTTGCTGAAAGAGTTGAAGGCCATCTGCACTGGTGCTGTTACTGAATGTGCCTCTTCAGGATCAAGACTGGCTTCCAGATGACAGAGTAGCTGGGAGCTTGTATCTTTTACATGTGAGGCTTCTCTGCCTGTCTCATTGGTCTCTTCCACTTCCTTAGCTAAAATAAGTGCTTCCAATTACAGAAAAATATTTATGAAATACATCAGGCAGGTTTTGTGCATTGTAGTTTTAAGGGAGGTAGAGGTGTTACACTTCTACCTGTTATTCCAACCAAGGGTAGAGAAGAAATGTGCCTTGAGGGTATGTAGCCCTCCTGGCTTCTCTAATGAAACTTTGTCTGGGGAGTTGGTTTTTCTGTCCTTTTTTTATTTGTCCCTGGAAAAGGAAATCAACTAGGCCATTTTGCATGGGGAAAAACAGAGCAGGTGAGCAGTTGTTGGAATTACTTGGACAGTAGACAAGAGCATGGAATAAGAGACCAACAAGAGGGTAGTTAATTTAGTTAGGAAGACTGGCTGAGCATAGCTGTCTGGGAAATAGATCATCTTTCTGAAAGGCACAAAGAAGAAAAATAATGGCTCCAGATTCATTCCTTGTGTAAATCTTTTGAAGTTGGTGACTTACACCAGGATGATTTAACCCCATTAATTTTAATGGGTCACTGCAGTGTCCCAAGAGTTGTTTTTTGCTGTGCTCTGTTCTGAGGCAGAGATAAAGCAGAGCCTTGGTGTCTAGGCTTCAACCCAAGCTTGGTGTCCCCGTGGGGCTGGCTTGGGCCTGTCCACATTGTGGCTGACTCCAGTTGGAGAGGGAAAAGGATGCAGGAGATGATTATGTGTCTGAGCCCTTGTCCCGTGATGGCTGGGTGCTGCCAGGACTTTGTTGTGAGCCATAACATGCCTGAAAAATTATATCTGGTCTGAAAACCAAGGACAGGCAGGCTAAGAGGGCTTACTGGAGTCAACACCAACCCTCACCCTGCTATGGGTCTGCTGATCCAAAGTGATTAGCAATTAACACACTAACCAGAGAAAAGGAGCTGTGGAGAAGTGTGGCAAAGAAAGGAGCCTGAAATTGAGCATAAATGGACACCAGATGAGTCCTGTCAGGACTCGGTGGGCAGGGGGTGAAGGTCAGTGCCCTTGACACATGACAGGGACTCAGTGCTATGGCTGGGGACAGGGAGAAAGCACATTTACCACCTATCATTCAAGGCAAGCTGGTCATAGCAGGAACTGGCCACACATAGTTAAAAAGCCCGTGTATCACAGCAGGGAAAATTCAATCTAGTGCCAGGAGGGGGGATGCCTCTTTGTCACCAGTTGTCAAACAGCTGAAAATGTGGTGGCAGACACAGCTGTAGCACTTGGGCAGAAACAGTGATCAAGCCCCAGTCTCATCAGGCAGCAGCATGTCATGAGCTGTGCTCAGCCCCTGCTCCTTGGGGACCTCAGGGCCCGCCTTGTGTCTCAGCTCTGTTCTTTGTGTGCCTCTCCTCGTGGGCCTTGCTCCTAGGGCCTGACTCCTTGTCCTTCATTTTAGAAATGATTCAAGTTGTTCTGAAGTATTGACCAGACAACAGGAAATGAGCCAGGAGGAACAGATGGACGAAAATGAAGTGAAGTGATAAATCTTAATGCAAATGTTCTGTGTAATACAGAGGAGGGGGAAGCTGCCTTTGGTAAAGTTTGGGTGTGAAGTCATCTCTAAGCAGCCTGCTTTTGTCAAGGCATCAGCTGCTCTTCAGCATCATGCAGAAGGAAGGGAAGATGAGCATCACTGTGTCTCTGGGCATTTATCTCTTGACAGACTTGACATGACTGCGCAGTGATTCCAGGGGGAGAGTCCAGACATGGGCCCCAGGAGAGAAGGATGTAACACATGCGGCAATAAAATTTTCTCAGTAAACTTTGTGGCTGAACTTCTTTTAATACTGCCATTTAATCTCATTGGTCTGTAGTCTTCTCCCAGTCACATACTGTAAGGCAAACTCTGCTAAATCATTGGATAGCTAGAGCAGATCAGAAAATCCATCTGGATTGGCAAGCTGATCTGTAAAAGGCTTTATAAAGCTTGTAGGAGCAATAGTGTGGCCATTAGGGCTAGGCCAGTGATCGTCTCCCTGTGCTGGGCTCTGGTGAAACTACACCTCAAGCATTGTGTCCAGTTTTGGGCCTCTCACTGGCGAGAAGGACATTGAGGTGCTGGGTTGAATCCAGAGAAGGCTAATGGAGCTGTTTAACAGACAGGTAGATGTGGCACTTATGGACATGGTTTACTGGCGCCTTGGCAGTACTTGGTTAACAGTTGGACCTGATGATCTTAAGGGTCTTTTCCAACCTAAATGATTCTATGATTCTGTGGATGTCAAAAGTTGTTCTTGCAAGCATGTGAGCCTTGGAAGGACCATGTGTGCTGGTACCCAACATATCACAGTGTAATATTTAAATGTGAATGCACCCAGTACATCTGTCTTTCTGTCTTTTGGAGAGAGAAGTTTCAGATGTAAAGGGTGAAACTCAATTTGCCTAAGCCTAAGATAGGGTTGCAATTCACCCCAAGGGCTGGAACAAGTGCTGCTGCTGCTGCTCTGGAGTACCCGAGGAGGACGAGGCATTTCAGCTATGCACATCCACACACAGGTGGGAGAGTCCCAGCAGAGCCTCATTTCTGTGTCAGGTTATTTTAAGTAACAGCAGCAATTCCCTTCACATCACACAGGGCTGCCTGCATGGTCCTTGTGCAGCCTCTTCAAGGGTAGCATGGGCTGGCAGTGTGAGGGACTCTGAATGCCACAGGATTCTCTGAGAAATTAACCCTTTTCCTTGGCAAAGGAAGTGATTGAAAAGTGCAGGTGCTGCTGAAATCCTTCCTGCATGTCCTGATCCATGAGCAGCATCACCAGCTCAAGCCTGCATTGCAGTGAGTCAGTACCGTTTGCCACCACGCACACCTCTGAGCTACTGCAGTTGCATCCTCAGAGCACAATCTGGCTTATTTCCCCAGAATATGTAGCAAAAAAAAATTAAGGGGGAACTCTGAAAAATTTGCAACTTTTATGAAATGAAGGAATGTAAGAAAAGTATTTGTTACTGCTTAGCGTTAAATGTGAACAGACCTCAGCAGGTGTGAAGGGATGTGATACAGGCTTGGAAACCCTGGAGCAAGCCAAGGGAAGGCCTGTGAGAAGAGAAAAATGCAACATGATGATGAAATGCAAATTTTTCTGCAACTGTGTTTAAGTGCAGGATATGGGGCCATCCAGCTGTCTGTTGGCTGTTTTCAGCAAAAAGACAACAGAAGGCAATGGATGATCTCATCCTGCTCCTCTTAAATTGATAAATCTCCTTCACAGTTGTTTAAGTATCAGTTTTTCTGAGGTTATTCTTTGCCAGCTGTTTGGCAAGGCCTGATGTGGGCTGAACATTTTCTTCTCCCTCACTGCTGCCTCATACGGAGGAAACAGCTCAGGTGGTTGAGGTGGGACAGCCCAGACATATTTCAGAGGTTTGAAAGTGTCAGCAGGAAAACCCTCAGTGTGAGGTCAGCTTTTGGGACCATAGTGCCGATGTACGGCTTGTGGGGATGAGAGCCCAAGAGAAGCTCACACAGGGCTGTCTTCAAAATGCTGGATCCTGCAGGTATAACGTGGTGGCTTTATCTGACCTGTGAACATCTCTGACAAGGCATCAGGGCAATTAGTCTTGTGCTTGTTATTGTAACATTTGCTGGAATGAAACACTAGCATTTTTAAATGACTGCTATCAAAGCGTATCATAAATTGTAAGCAGTTTCTTTTCCTTTGGGTATATCTCTGTGCCAAATCATTCAGTGCTCGTATCTTCCAAACTGGGCGTGACATTACCAGTGAAGAGCTGTGACTGAGCATAAAATAATTATTTCTTTAGAAAAGCTGAGTTGTAAAAAAAAAGTATGTTTCCTAAAAAAATTTATAGAAAAGGACCCCTACCTCTTAAAACAGTTCTGCTTCCAGCCTCTGATAATAACAGTGTGTTCAACTCCTGAAGTGCTAAAAGTCTGCTTTCTGCAAAGTGGAATTTAAAAGACTGTTGCACAAAAGTGTATATATATGTATATATATATATATATATATATACACTGCACATGTACTGTGCAGTTGCTCCCACCCACAACCTGATTTTCATGCTTCTAAGAGCTGTGACACACTTTTAAGAGGAGTGATGTATTTTTAAACTCACACTATGGCATAGGATGAAGGTCAGCATGATTGAGTCTGAGTTTTTGAGGGATGGAGGAACTAAACCCCAGTCTCCACTCTTCCTTTGCAACTTTGGGCCACAAGTTCTTTGCTCAACTTTCTTCTTGTGAAATGCTGTGGTGTCTTTTCCCTACTTCTGAGGAGGGAGACCCACCTGAGTTCTTGGGTGCTCAGCTGTGAAGATAACATGGCCATGGTGCATTAGCAACTGGATGCTCTGATTTCTTTCAAGTAGGATCTGTTCCCAGCCTTAACTGCAGTTTTTCTTCTGGAATGTTCCTGACTTTAAGCATTGAATGAAACTACACCTGGAGACACATCTGGAGCTCTGTTGTCATTGATGCAGTTGTTTTTCAAGTCCTCTTTGGGAGATGGACTTTCTTTGGAGCTGGTGGTGAGCCACAGTCACAGGGCACGTGCATGGTGTGTCTCATCTGCACGTGTCCTCTGCGCTGTGCTCCAGAGGTCGGCTCTTCTCACAGCCTCCTTGCCCACCCTTTGGAGACCCTCAAGGCAGGTGAAGGAGGGATGAGGGGCAGGGTGTTATGTTTGCATTTTGGACTGTTTCACTGCTGATTAGAGCAGTTCTAGGACCTGTTGGGCATGGTATGACTTTCAGGCTCTGGGGTAGTGGAGGCAGAGAGGTAGCAAAAATTCTCTTCCTTCTCATCGCCATCCCAGATTTGCTTGGGTGCACATAGGGCTCTAAGATTTTCACAACGTTATTTAAAAAATGTTTCTTCTTGGGAAAAACCAGAGCACTTTTCCCTTTCCTGTGTCTTTACTGAGAACAGGGTCTTAGTGTTACCACAGTAAATAATTTAAGTAACTTACTGCCTACAACAAAACCTTGCATTCTTCAGTGTAAAATGAAAACACAACCAGCAGAGGGGATGTGCCTGGCCTCTAATCTACATGGAGTTCACTATTTCAGACCCTTGTTTCCTTCTGTACAGTGATGTAGAAGGAAAAGCTTTTATCTAATCATGAGGTAGGTCTCTGCAGAGCTCCCCAGGCACTGCTAATGGATGGGATGCACAGCAGAGCTTGAAGGCTTGAAGCTGGATCTTTGGTGCTGCACATGCTGTTGCTGCGTAGGTCAGAGCTGGGTTTTGTGCAGGGCCCAGGGTGTTCATGTAGTGATCAGAGCCATTTTGCATTAGGGTGAGGTGTGTGTTGTAAGCAGGAGAGGGAGGCAATCAGCTGCCCTGGAGACAACAGGTTGAGGCCAGAAGTGGCGAGGCAGGGATGGGTGGGAAGCTGGTGCTGTAGAGGGAGCGGAGGCAAAGCAGAAGGTTCCAGGAATTAGCTTTAGTCCCAGAGGATGACTGGGGAAGAAACTGTTAATAAGCAGGTTATTGGCAGTAGGACGCTCTGTTTCATGCTCTGATTCATAATCCCCACAGCTGCATCTCCTGGCTGGTGTGCCTAGATTCTAGTTTCGAATCTCACAGTATTTTACTGTAATGAGAGATTATTCAAAATAGCACTGAATTCAGACTCAGAACCGGACACCACAGTGTGAACTTCAGAATACACAAACCTCCCAGGACATCAGGGATGCTTTTGTCATCCTGTGGTAGATGCTAGTGCCAGGCACAGCACGGCCTGCCCTGGTAGGAAAGGCAGCGTTCCTGCTCAGAGCGTGGTTTCTTATTGTCCAGCTTCTGGCATTTCAGGTAACAAAGGGAAAAAGTAGTGCACAAAAGCTGATTGCAAGGCATGACATTTGCAGAACCTCATTGATATTCCAGGCTTGGGAACTACTGAGCAAGTGAGATCAACAACTGAAAAGGGGGGGGTGTAATGCCTGACAATCAATGGCATTTTCCCTTCGCCCACATGTGATATCTACATATCAGATACCGTGAACAGTTAAAGCAGGAATAAGCTGCCAATGGCCATTTAGCTCTGCAAAATAGAGATCTCTCATTGCAGGCCAGAAATACGCCCTGAATCATCGTTCATTTTGAAGGAAAAAGTAATTTCTCTTTTAGCTGAATTAAAAGGTCTGCTCCTATAACCAGCTGAATGGATGGAAATAATTACATTCATTCATTATGCCTCTTCACTTTTAGGAACGTAGAACATGGAAAAAGATATTGGAAATGCCACACACACTCTTTGGAGATGTACGAGGTGAATTAAAAGTTAATGTCTGGATGGAGAATTGGACAGGAGTTACATAAAAAGAACAAGGAGACACTGACTGTTTTCTGCCTGAGCACGTCTGGAAAACTTACAAATTCATATCTGAACTGGACAGCAATTTTTTTTTTTTTATTCAGACATTGCACTGTTTCATGGTGTGTGCAATCTGCATATGTTGTAAATGCATATAAAAAGATATTTTCTTCTGTTTTCCTGAGATACTTAATACTTAATGCTGGTCACCTTAGAAAGTGAGTTGACATGATTTGAGGTGTTTTGAAACAAATATACAAGCATATATTTGAAGGTAACTTTTCTTTTTATTTGCCCTTTTAATTGAGTAGGACATAAAAGAAAGTATTAGGATGGATCCGTACATGCAATAGCAAAAACATCTTCTGCTTCTGCAAAGTCAATTTTAAGGTCAGTATTATAATCTATCAAATACCAATCAAGCAAAATTCACTACAAGTTTTGATAATTTTAAGTATGGGACTACAAAACTTAGGGTATATCTGTCTGTCTTTTGTCTCAGGAATCTTATACTGGTCCAGGGTGAAATAGCTATTTTCTTTGTTTCCTTTCCCAAAATGAACTGAGCATTGAGACTGAAATAATCTCTTACACCATCTTGAAGTATATAGCTTTTTTTATTTATTATTTCATACTCTATTACGAAAAAGAGCATCTCCATTCACTCCTGGAGTGCTCAATAAATCCTTTTTCAGTGAGTCTGATACTTCCTAGGGTGGAATACTCCAGAAACTTCATGATGCTTCTTTCGAAGTGCTGTGTAATTTAGCTCTTTTACCTTTTAGAGGGCATAAAAGAGCTGGACCTACTATCAGAATTAGGTATTTGAAAGGGGTTTGGTCATTACCTTGAAAAGTAACCCTAGTGTTTGAAAGGTTTTATCTTTGGGAAGGTGTCTCTTTTTTTCTGCCGTAATTGGTGCCTGTCAGTGATAATTTGGAATCATGTAATGAATCCCAACAGTTATATTGGGCAAGACAAATTCAAGACTCCTTTTTTCTTTTATGTTTTAATGTTAGAATCACAGAGGATGTTTTAAGACTGCCTGATCCTGGTAGGTAATCAGGGAAGACAAGCCTGCTTTTAGCAATTGTCAATCCAGCAAAATTTACTAGATGCATTTAATAGCTATGTTTTGGAGTTTTACAGTGTCTGAAAAAGCTCAGTTCAAAGGATAGTCATTAGAGAAATTTCCTAGAGTTCATGAACTTGCAGTAGATCTTACATGCCATGATTTATGTCTCTTGACTTGTAAATTAAAGAACCTGATGACTTAAAAGATATTTCCATGTGCTGCTTTGTAGAAACAGGCAGAAAACAATTCCAAGTAATATAAAATTGGTGTCTTATAGAGAACTACATACTGTTTAGTATGCTGGAAAGACATTTGATGTTGCAAGACAGTTAACTGAGGACATGTTGCTGATGCAGATTTGGGAAGGAGCCCTGTTTTAATCTCCCTGCTCTAACTGAAGGAAATGTAAAGAGGAAAGACTACAGTCACCAGATGAAGGAGTTTTGCCTCTCTTGGAAAAAATATTTACCATTCTTAGGGCCATATGTGCAACAGATGATTTTAAAAAGTCAGGGGAGAGATCTCCCACTAAAAGGGGATGTAAACCTAGGTAGGGCAATAGGGTATTTAGCAGTGCAAAGTAAGTACAGATGCAATAGCCATCTGCTGTCTGTGCACACTGCAGTCTTAATCTTTCAGGTCCTACTGCCCTTGGACATGTAGCAGGAGCAGCCAGACAGAGAAGTCCAAGCATCATGTTGCTAAAAAGCCAGTTGGGTACACAGTACTACACACCAGAAGAACACCACCAGAAAAAAAAATGCAAAATTGTCCAATACCAAGCATCTGGCACACTCTCCTTTGTAGTGGGAGCTCAGAGGTCTAGCAAGGCTGGGGCTATGTCTGGAAATGCCTGTAAATAATTTCTTATTTTTGCCAAGTTAGAGACTTTAGAATGTCAAAAATGCCAGTGACAGCCTGGGATTTCCCTGTGTGAGCCTCCAGCATGAGAGCTGCTGCCAGCACTTGCCCCATGCACTGGGATGGGCTGTGGGGAACACCAGGGAGCGAGGAGGAAACCCAGCACCCACAGTGGGGTGGTTGTGAGGCTGGTATGGGGCAAAGGAGAGTGTTCAGAGGAGGCTGTGAGTGGGTATCGTCACAGCTTGGGCAGTCAGAAAGAAAAGGGCAGACAGGAGGTTCTTCTGCTTTGTCTTCCTATGAAAGGGTCCTGGTCCTGTGGGTCTTCTAAGGGCTTGGTGTCACCAGCCCCTGCAGATTGATCATGGGGAGTTGTGTTCACAGGTGGGATGTCATGAATGAGGGTATATAGGTCAAGGGGAATTGCATGCCCCAAAGGCTTTCTCTCAAGAGCAGGAGGGGAGAGCAGGAGGAAGGCAGCCCAAACCGCTGCTGTTCGGGTCCCTTCTCCTTTCTCAGGTCCCTCTGCCCAAGATGAGGAGCGAGAAGAAACAGGAATTTCTTTGCTCAGCAACACCATAAGCAAAGCAGCAGCAGCTGTAGCACTTACACCACTGGCAACAGGCACTTTGCAATGGCTCCTGCTGGCATCTGTCCCCTGGTGTGAAGAGACCTGCTAACTTATACCTGGGGCTCGTTGGATGCCACTGGCAGGTCAGGTCAAGTCATCAAAACTTTTGGGTTACTTTGCACCCCTGGCTGACTGCATGAGCTTGCTCAGTCACCCTTTCTACATTCCTCACCTCTAAACATGTGATGAGGTGACCCACTTCTATTGAATGCACACTCAATTTTATTAGATAGTCATCAATATGTTTCATATGCTCTCTCTTAAAGAATCGCATGCTTGTTTCCTTGACTATCTGCTGGAAACAGCTTAGGTAAACAGCTTATACAGGGGAATCTTAGTACCCTTTACCAAAAAAAAAATCCTATAGGTTGCCTCTTTAAATGCTGAATGCACATGTGGGAGAATTGGGGATGATGAAGTATTCACTCAGATTGCTGGTTTCCGCTGCATTGAAGTCAGAGACATTGAAGGCACTACAGCATTTATAACTGATTTCCTGAACAGTGTTGCAAATAGAGATGAGAGCCCTTTTCTTGTAACTCACATGTGCAACAGAAATCACTTAGCTAACATAAATCAGGACTAAATTGCTTTTAAAGGCTCACAAAACATTTCTGAAAGAGACAGGATGAGGAAACCATTTGCCACAGTAGAGTATGTCCCCATGATGGGTCCTATTAAAGCTTGATCAAAGGGCCTTATTGGCTTTTCATTAGAGCCTGGTTATGTACAGTTGAAATTCAGCAGTGATTTCAACAGAATAGGCACAGAAATATGCACAGGAGGTAAATTTAAGCAGGATTCTAGGCCATCAAAGTACGTGATTAAGGACAATTTAATGTGCTGAGTAATGCAGTGTGATTTGGATGTAATGTATCCTAATCCAGTCTGATCTTTTACAGGAGAATATATTATAAGGCCACAATTAGGTGAGACCAGGGCCCCATCTGGCCTCCTGTCTCCAACAGTGGCTTACAGCCAATACAAGAAACAAAGCAAATACAGAGCGAGCTTCCCTTGTGTATCCTCTCTGTTTCTGGCATTCAGCCTCTGTGGGACTCTTCGGGTCAAAACATCCAGAGCATGGAGTACAATAGCCACCATTTATCCTTGCTTCTTGAATTTATCTCATGGCTTTTTGAACCCATGCCTAGTTTGGGTGATTACAAAGTCTAACACCAGTGAGTACCATGATTCAGCTGCGTTACATGCAGAAGTTCTTCTCTTACTTTGATTTAAACTGCTGTGCTCCAACTATTCTTCCTGGTGCAGTAATTCAGCAGCAAAAGCCTTTTTGGACAAGCTATGTCTGGAGCTGGGGTTGAGGCTTGGTAGTCTGTCACTTGGGAGCTTCCTCCTCCTCCTTCCCCATCTGCATTTCCAAGGACTCTCTGGGTGACATTGTTGGTCTCATGAATGGTGGAGGTGATGGTATCCAGCCTCCCATGAGCAGGCACAACCTGGCAGGCCACAGGTCATGTGTCCTTTTCGGGAGGTCATCCATAGGGACAGGGAGATGGAGAAGACGGTGGCCAGGCACCACGCACACAGCTCTGGGCAGAGTTAGTCTGAAACAGCAGAAGGTGTCCCTTGAGAAGGACAGCAGAGGAACTGCTCAGGCTGCAGTTTAGAAACCCAAATGGACCATGTGGTTGCTAACCAGAGGTTGGACCCACATCTCCTACAGAAACAAGAATTTCAGGCACCCACCCCCAAATCAGGGAGGGCTCAAGAAAATGAAGTAAAGATTCAAAGCCTGTGCAGCCTTCTTAAGCTTTTAATCAGATTCATATGATGTATATGCAAGCTCATTAGCCCAAGCAGTTTATAAGGTACATTTGAATTTATGACTCTGATACTCAATACTTAATTTGTAACTGTGATTAGATGCATCTTTTAAACATGTTGTAGCTGCATGTAGATGTTTGTAATAAAATTCCCAAGTGAAGAGCACAACTGGAAAACCTGCACATGAGAATGATTAATTTTTATTAACTTGTTTTTATCAGTCAGCATTTATGCTATAAAGGCTACAATAAAGTGACACATGCTTGGTCATTGTAAGACAGAGATAAATTTGTCCTCCCCACAAGGGACAAGCAGGGTCAGTTTAGAGGAGGTGAAGAACACCTCCACCCAGAGTTCTTGCTAAGGTAAATACATTTTTCTGTCCTGTGGAGAAATTTGCCATCTGTAAGAATAAACAAGGTAAACCAGAAACAGATGAGGATGTGGCTCTTAGGCAAGACCTTGTTTTTATAGTTCTTTCCAGGAAAAACTTGCTATAAACATTTGTGTTGTCTTTTTCAAGGCTGCTGAGGCCTTGCATTAGAGGATCACATGGCGTTAGCTCATCGCTCCAGTGTTCTGCAGCTCCCAGCCCGTGCCGAGCCATCTCTCCCTGGTGCCGGACAGGCTGGGCTTTGCTGTCAGAGCGTCCTGCCCTGTATCTCACAGCCTGGTGAAATGCTGAATGTGCATTTCCAAAGCTCTGTCTTCCTCCAGGAGGATAATTTCATCATAAAAATATAATTGTGAAAAATGCAAGGGCCTAATTCTGCATTTCTTCAGCCTGAGCCAAATACTAAAGTTGCTCTCTGGAGCCAATGAATCAACTTCACTGCTGAGGAATCTTGGGACAGAGATCTGTGGCATTTCCTACTCATTTACAGAAGGGGCTGGGTGCCTCAAACCCATCTCTTGTCCTTCTAACACCCATTCTACACAAAGAAAGAAATGGTGGCTGCTGCTCTCAAACACGGTGTGTCCATGTGCGGCTGAGATGGTCCATGGGGATGTCACTCGTGTTGGAGCTGTCTGCATCCCCCGTGCCTTGGACTTGGTGACAGAGCTCAAGCTGTGCTGTGTGGGGCTAGTCTCCAGAGTGAGTGCAGAACAGAGGATACTGCCTTTCCTTGTCCTGCATCTCTGCTGCATGATAGAAATCCATGGATTGAGGTATAGGGAGCATTGCTGGAGAGATGTCCATCTCCTTCCAACCTTGGCTTTTCTGTGCAAGCTAAGGTTACTGGTATAGCAGAGATCTCTTCTGCATGTAATAAATGAGTTTTCCAGTGTTGTGCTTGGAGTTTCATAGGGAGAACTTTGGTTGACTTTTACTTCATTGGGTTAAAGCAAGGTGTCAGAAGTCATTAAAGCACTAAATCAGGGCCTCCATCTGGGTCCTGGTGAGCCAAACTGGGCCACCTTTGTTATGTGATGCAGAGAAAGTCACTAAGCAGAAGTATACAGTATATAAAGTTGGGCTGTTTGCTCTGCAGGCACACTGTGAAGGCAACAGAAAGGTGGCAGGAAGGCAGAATCCTCTCTTTTGTTTTGTCCCAGTTCTCTTAAGGATCTGATTGCACAACAGTGGTTTTACCCTTCTTAGCAGCTGCAGAGGCCACATCCAGCTAGTGAGAAATGCCTGGGTTTGAAGTCAGGTCGACAGATTCTCTTCTTGCCCCACAAGTCCCTTTTGCTCGCGGCAAGGAATTCTGGAGTCTCGGGACCACCACAATGGGGCCCTTTCTCACAGGGCTGGAAAGCTCGACCTCTGCTCAGAAAGGACAGATTCATGTTGGAGAGGGTTCCACAATGCAACAATTTATATCAGGAAATGAGCAGAATACTTTCTAAAAAAAAAAAAAAAAGGAAGAAGAAGAAGCAAAAAAGCCTTCATCTGTTTCTTTGGCTCAGGGAAGAGATCAGCTGTGGTTTCATGATATCAGAGGATGGATGCTGAAGGGGGAAAATATATGGCTGTGTGCATCCATGTGTTTGAGTTTCTCTTCCAATGCATAACATACAGAGTTAATTTTGCTTAATTACATGTCATATGGGTCTCAGAGCTCAGTGGGAATGGAGATGCCTTCATGCACATGGTTCAACTTTTGCACTCTGAGTACCGTGAATATGAATTTCAACCCTGCACTCTCCATACAGCTCCTGTGTGTTTGGATAATATTAAGGTGTTCAGATCCTCCTCCAGCCATAGTCCTTGGTGACAGGCAGGTGCCAGTTCTCGGTCACACCTGGTTTTGTGCCCTGTCTCAAATAGAAAATGTCAGTCTGGCTGTTGAGGAAAATCAGTTAGGAAAGTTTCAAGATGCAAATATGTTCTCAAGGCTCAAGTTTCTGTACATGTAAAGAGTAGTAGCAAAGTATTTTTGTATTGGTTTACTTTAAAAATAGTGTCACAGAATCTGATGGCAGTGCTAAGAAAAATAGTTTGTGAAAAAGCCGTCTTCATTACTGACTGCAAACTCTAAGTGTTGGGAAGGAGAGAGTGGACTTCCTTGTAAAAATATTTCTGTTCTTTTAATCTGCCTGGCAAATCATTGGTGATTAAATGATAATCTGAGTTGTTTGTTTGAAATGTCATATATCTCCACCGCACTCTGCCCACACCACTGGAGACTTCTAGGAATTAAGGAGCCTGGGAACAGAAATTACTACAATGTACTTAAACATGAATTAACAAAAGCCAACAAATATGGAACCATTTCAATTTATGTACTAAAATACTCTCGAGGATACAGACTGACCTCCATTACTCAGGGTTTGTCACTGTCTCATCTTCTTTGGACAGCAAACACTGAGAAAGAGACAGAAGGATGATTTACTCTCCCTTTAGCTTCTGTCTCATCTGCTGCAATGTCTGCTGTGCAGCTCCCCCAGCTGTACTGCTCCGTGGGTCTGACAACTCCTCATATTTTGCCGACACTGTTTTCCCTCATAGTTGAAACTCATGGTTGTCTGAAATCTTTGGTAAATGAGTTGAAGCCGAGCCTTGCTTTACTGACAGGCAGAGGCCCCAGGCTAAAGTGTGACGTATCTGGGAAAGGAGGAATCCCAGAAAGTGAACAGCAAGGGGGGGAAGCTTTTAAAAGAGCCTTTGCACCATGGGTCCCACAGGGATGAGGTCCCTTGACTGAACCCATCACCTCCAAGGGAAGCTGTTCCTACATAAGGCTTCTGCAGACTTGCCAGATCTCCACAGGCAATGCAGGAGAAGCCCTCTGGGACAGATATAAATCAAAGTGAATTAGAAAATAGATAGGCACAATCTGTCACCAATGCACCTAGTCAACTCCAGTCTTCTCCACTTGGAACATTTCTTAGGCTCTATTGAACAAATGTCAGGATACTCTTCACTTTTTAAACAACTTCCCGATTGTGCCACTGTTTGTGTGTATCTGGATGTATTTAGATAGATCAAAACACACACATCAATGTTTATTAACTCTCAGTGAGTATAGCAGCAAAGTCAGTCCCTAGAGAAAGGATGTGCCATAAAACTTTACCATAACGTTGTTAATATAACCTTCATATTTAAATTAGATTGCAAGTGACATATTAATTAAACATAAGATATTTTTTATGATTCAGAAGTTTCCAGACTGACTGTGGATAGTTTAATGTGATAACAAGGCGGTCAGCTCTATAGCCATGTTCATGGTCTTCCTTTCACATTCATTACTAGATTTCAAACTAGTAAAGTTATCCTGGAGTAATGCTGATGAGAAAGGAGATCAACTTGCCTCTCCTTTGTCATTGAAAAAGAGTGTATCCAGCTTGTGTGATGCGCTTGACACCAGCGATGTTTCAATATCATTAGCAGCAGGAAATATTTTCCTTGCCAGTAATGAGGCTCAGTGTCAGCTAAAGGTGGTGCCCCAAAGGAAGACTTTAAACAAAATTGCTAGATTCTAATTCAGAAAAGGCTAGAAATACGCTATTTTTGAGAAAGGCGTTTGTTCAGTGTGGAGTGATCCTGGCTAGTGAAGAAGGGACCTGCCAGAGCTGCTTTAATTCCACCCGCTGCTTTCATTGTTACTCTTGTAGCTGTGGCTGGCAGTGGAGTTAGGATGGTGGTGAAAAATCTCAAATAGAAATAGAAAGAGAATGGAAATACATGTGTGTATAAAGAGGAAAAGATCAAAAGAGCAAGAGCTGAAAAGAAAGTGAGCTTCTCTATGTAGCTGCAGATACGGCATTGATTGTACCTTTCCTTGGAAGGGTTTTTCTTCTGCAGGACCACATTTTTTGTCAGATCTAAGGGCTAACAGCGTGCCAGGTGCAGTCTGGGTTGCAGGAGAAGATCAGAGTTTCTATGTGGAAATTATTACAATCAAGAGAAACCATAAAATAATTTCCATTATTGCTTTGGAGACATAAAACAGTGAGGCTGAGAGGTATTAACCTTATATATCGTCACTTGGGAGAGGGAAAATACATCAATGAATCATATGCAGGATGGGAAGATACAAAAAAAAAAAAAAACCATGAAGTCAGGCAGAGCTCCTTGCTGCTGCTGCTATTGCAAAGCAGCAGCACAGGCTTTCTTCATTAGCAGAACAGAGGTGAAGAATATATACACAAAGAGCACTTTACAGAGCCAGAGAGATTATTTGCTATATCTGCTTTGCTTTCTATTTCAGCAGTAAGTTTTTTTCTGTCCTTGCTGGGAGGAACAAGTTTTGGATTTCAGAGTTTCACTGGGGAGATGAAGATTTTATTTCAAGCTCCATTTTATTTGATACTGCTTTCCCCTGCCTTAATGACTGAAGTGTGGGTGTAAAAAAAAGGTGACAAGACATGTAGACATGGGGTACCTGGGTTTTTTTCAGGAACTCCAAAATCAGAACCCAATTAAAGTTGACTTTAAAACTTACAGAAAGACTAAAAGAAAATATGAAAACTTGCCCCATAGGTTGATGGCTATTATTTCTTTTTCATTAAGCTCTGTGAATTGGGTGGTGGTAGTGATGCAAATAACTATTTTATAATGATAAATTAATTTCTTCATATTAACTATGTCAGTCAATCATTACCTCATTTCTAATCATGTGAATTGAGTTCAACATGCCAAGAGAGCTGTATTGACAGCTCCACAAAGCTCCAGACTGGTGTGGGAGCCAAGCTGGGGTAGAGTAGAGGACTACATTTTGGGGACTGTACCATCCCTGCCTTGGTCTGAGGGATCTCTGCTTCAGGCACCATATAGAAGGAATTATATTTGCATATGATACCACTTCTGTAGAAGAAGCAACTTATTCATGAGCAGTAGCATCATCACATCAAATCCAGCTGCAGATATGGCTGAGAAAACAACATTTAATCGAAGTAGAAATTACACTGGGAAATTAAAAGAGGGTGCAAAAAAATTCCCCAATAATTATTACTCACTGGAAGTAAATCCTAGACCTGTAGGGCATGGGGATGCACACAAAATTCCGGGAGAAACAGAATTTATGGGTAGACATAACTCTGCCCTCAAGACGTGTTGTTTCTTCAGCTGAGCCCCCAAACTCACTTCAAATAAATAGTATAAATAGTTTGAGATAATCGCTCTCGGATCCTCTGGAGGATGCAGCAACCTCCAAGAGACAAAACCCCACTTCTGACAGCCCGGCCCCCCAGAATGTAGAGGCTACTGCCCGCCCCTCTGGTGGGATTCCTGCGAAGACCACCTGCCACAGGGTGATTGTGCCAACATCAACACTGCCATGTGTGGGGTGTGCCCGTGCCGCGGGCAGTGCCTGCACAGCGATGCTGCCTCTGCCCAGGCTGTCACTGCCGGGCTCCTGCCCTGCAGACCGTGCCAGGGCTGGGTCTGACAGGCTCCGGAGAGCACCGGGGGGAAGCACAGCCATAGCAAAATATTTTTGTCCTCAGTTTTGCTTATCCCGAACCGGTTCTTGCAGCTCCCGTCTGTAATTTCTTCACCTCCTATAGCAGCTGTCTGGGGTTTCAGCTGTTCTGCCTGCGTAGAGGTGCCAGCATCCTTTAAATCACTATGGAAAAGTAAGGGTGCATTTTCTATCCTGGAAGAAAGAAGAAAGGACAAAGTTTGGGGTTTGTTTTGTTTGTTTGTTTTTTTTTCCTTGGGCTTTCCAAGTGCTTGTCAGAGATAACTACGAGAGGACTGGAGGTTATTCACAAATTAATTAGCCTCCTGACTGCCAGCGACGCCAGCTCAGCCTGGAGCAGCCGCATCCCTGCAGCAAGCAGTTCATATTCCCGTTCCTCTCCGAGGGGACGCAAAGGGTTAATTCAGTAGCTGTGCATTTAATAGCACAATTTAAAGGGGAAAAAATGACACCCCTCTCCCCTGCCTTGCTGGTTGTGGATGGTTCGCTCTGCCTGGCTGATCACATGCTCCCGAGCCCCCGGTGCTGCAGCAGCTCCAGCTGGTGCTGCTGATGGGCCGGTGCTGCCCGGGACGCCCCCGGCCCCCGCCCGCCCATGCCCGGCCGCCCTCACCTCCGCTTTAAGGGAGGGAGGGTGCAGCAGGAGCCCTTGAGCATATGGGTGGAAATTTGGGAGGCACCCATTCTCTCACCACGGTTCCCAGCTCTAACCATGTCTATTTGTTGTTGTCTTTTTTTCAGGGACTATGGATCTTCAAAGAGAAAATCAGGTAAGACACCAGCCTTTTTTTACGTATTGCATGATTCTAGGAAGGACCTTACCCCCTGCTTTCCCCTGTTAAACTGTCGATTTATCTTGTGTGGCATTAAAACGTGTCGCAGTTTAACTTTTTATTGCTGAATCCTGCTGGAGATAAGCATCAGTTTCTTTCCTTTGCACTGGAGAGACCCACCGTATATAGTATTGCGGTTAAAATGACTGCTTTTCTCTGACTGTATTTATACAGCTCCATCTCCAATGTGAGATGATAATTGTAATAAATTTCTTTCCCTTTCATTGCAAATAGTCAAAATGCAGAGTCAGAGTTGGAGTTCTTTTTCTGGAGGGGAAGGGTATCTTTTTCTGTGCTAGTTTGAATCTTTTATCATGCTTTTCCAAAAGGCTCTGGTGAGGTTTCTGATGCAAAATGTTCTCAGTGCTTGTGTCTGGGTTTGGGCTGCCTCAAAGCCTGTAGCTCAGTGTTTTGTTTTTAAAATCCTGGATTGAAATGTCCTATAAAACCCTGATTTGAAACTATATAAATCCAATTTTTCTCCTCCCCATGTAGCTCTTAGTGATTTTTACAGATGTGTTTTCAATAGGGACGTGTAATTATGGGCCTCTGGGTTTGGCTGCTTTGAGCTGGATGTGTCAGGGCTTTCTATTTTTTAATTTTTTTTTTTCCCAAGCAGCATTGAGCACCTGCAACTCTCATTGACTTTGTTTGGAACTTTGGATGCTTCAAATTGCATTCAGGGCATCCAGAGAGAAGGCTTTCAAACCAATAGTGACTCCTGGAAAACTCTGGCCTGTGTGCAGGGAGGGAAGGATTTTTTTCTTCTTGCTTTTTAAGATGATAAAGAAACACTGCAGTGGCTTAGTCTCTGGGAGGGGAGGGAAGGGAAGATGAATGTAACATACTGGACTCCAATGAATATCACTGCCTACATTGATTTGTTGGTTAATTATGAGGGCTTTTAAGCTGCCGTCCTGTAATAAGCTAAGTGATGCACTAAAGAGAAGCTGTTGCTTTAACCCTGATGGCCTGTGCATCAAATGGTAGCTGCCTTTGCAGGCCACTACTTTTGGTACCTTTCCCTGAATTTCCCTGAGGTGGGGTGTGGTAATGAAGAGGCAAGTGTGGTACGAGGTGCTGGTCCCACACAATAAACTAGGGGAATGCTTGGTCTTCTTAACCTCCTGCAAAGCCTCTATCTGGGTTGCACTTCTAGGACTTCCTAAATATAGTATTAAGGAAAGTGTTTGTTCACAACAGCCCATGAATTAAATTGGCAGCAGCGCCTTCTCTAGGGGGTCTGACCGTAAATAAAAAGGTCCAAGTGACTTGGTAGAAGGCAGAGCTGAGTGTGGGAGTTCCTGCCTCAGTGCCACATCCTGAGCACTGGGGGCTTTTGGGCCATGTAAAAATCTCTGAAAAATGTTCCTGAAGTCTCTGAGGTAACCTGATTTAGCACTGACCTGGAACAGCATTAGGAGACCTGCAGAGCTTTGGGCTCAGTGCACCAGTTTCCATGAAAGAGTATTGCAATTCATGTGCAAGAAATGCGAGGAACTGCTTTGGGAGTAGAAGGAAACTGCTGCCTCTCCATTCCTGTGGCTCTGGGGGCACGTTGGAGCTGATCTGCCGTGACATCATGAGAAAAGCAATTAAGTTGAGTCAGTGTAGCTGAGATGCCATTTGTGGATGTTCTTCCCTGCTGGACTTTTTGGCCCCCTGCCCTAAGAACCCCAGGTGACATGGTCTTCCATCCCTGCAAGGGGCACTCAGGTCAGGCTCCCTCCTTAGGCTGTCCCAGCTCCCCATGCTGCCAGATCTCCTGAGACTCTTCCCTCTTCTCTGCTTTCTGGTGCTGGGCTGTTTGTGCAGCCAGGGCTTGGAAACAGTGGGGCTGAGGGAGACTCTTTCTCCACTTACCCCATACAAAGAGGAATGTGAAGCAGCTCTCCGAACAAATTGAGCTGCATAAAGGGACTCTGTTCTCGGCCATCTTCTTGCTTGATTTTAGAATGGCAGAGGAATGCTTCCTTCTGTTTGGAGTTGGATGTTGTGGGAGTGTGCATGCAATGAGCAAAGGAATATGCCAAGGGAGTCGCCAGTTACAGTCTCTAACAAAGACCGGCTTTATGACGCTTGAAAAAGGGATGGGGTAAATAAATAAGATTTTCAGGATTGCTGTGAGGGTCTTTTAAGATAACAAATAGCTTTGAAGTGCAGTTTCTTCCATAGGTGCAGATCATGGAACTACTCCATCTTTAAACAAGAGACAAATAGGCATTTTTAAACACAAGCACCTCCCAGCAAATGAGACCTTATGAACATCCTGTGTCTTGACCAAAGAGGTGCTGGGAGGAGGCTGTTGGGTGTGAGCACAGCTGTCCCACGCTGTCCGGCAGGAATCCCGCAGCTGCTGTGTCTCAGGCATGTGCAGGCATGACACGAGCATGGCCGATCGCAGAAACATTCGGAGAATGCCTCAGACAGCCAACATCACCTCTACCCTGACCTCTGCCTTGCCACAGTGAGTGTCTAGCTAGCCCTGTACTCACCCCTTAGAGCAGGGAGAAACTGGTTAAGTTCAGAGTTTAATAAGAGTTACAGAAACATTTACTGCTGCAGTTGATGCTGGTTGTAAACATTTGAGACCTTCTGAACCAAATGCAATAGCGTGGCACGTCCTTAGCTAAACAAAAGGGAGTCTTGTGCCGATCTGGGGCATCTCTGCATGCCAGCCCTGAGCCAGGCTTCCTCTTGTGCACAGGGCTGTGTAAACACACAGCCCTTTGCTTGGATGTGATCTAATTATAAATGCTTTAACCTGCAGCCAGCTCAGAGACCCGGAGCTTCACTGGGGCTCTGTGAAGGCACAGGAGTTTGCTGTGGCCTGAAATGCCACAGATGCTGGTACCTTGGACTTGGGGGGCCTTATCTGACATGCTGCAGAACTGCTTCAGAAAACTGCCTTCATGCTTCCAGGCAGTTGAATTGTTGCTCTATGACCATCTGTCAATGCTGGAGAGCCCCCAGTACAACTGTGAGGAGTGGTTACCACGGGCACATACTGTACACTTGCAACAAATGATCTCTTCTTGGTCCACCCAAAGACCCTCTGCAGCAAAATGGGAAGGAATTACTTTTCAAGCTCCACTTTGTCAGTTGCATTAGCCAAGTGAATAGCTACTCATTTGTCACTCAAAATAGGCATTACTTCGTTGCTGGCATCCATTGTGTGAGTTTTCTGTCCTCAAATCAAAATAAGGGTAGAATTGCTGCAAGTCTAGGAATGGATATTTGTATGGTACATTACAAGCCACAGATTAGGTTAATCCATTCTGCAAACCCTACCAGCTACCATCTGTGCATGGTGAACTAATTAACCCTTGAGATATCTGCTAATCCTGATGTGGCTTATAAAATCAACTGGAGTATGTTTCTCTCCAAAGATGTCGTTGTGTCCCCTGCCCCACCCCACAAACTCCCTTGCTGGCTAGAGCAAGCTGCAGACTCCTAGAGTAAGATCTTGCCCTATCCCCTTGCTGAGAATCTTTCTTGGCTGGTTTCATGCCAAAGCTGTCAGATCCCAGTCATGAAGCTGAAGCAAGCATCTGGAACCTGGTGTTTGGTGGCAGTAGGGAGCTGGTGTGTGCTTCACAACTTTTCTACACTGAGTCTTAACGCCTCTCAGCTACTGAGAGGATCCTCTCTGCTAACTGTGAGGTGAGATCCAGCACAAGAGCTGCTTTCAAAGTGATCTTTGCCATCTGCCTTGGAGGTGACCAGGCAGGAGCACTGCTGGCCACCCCCTTCTGAAATCATAACCAAACTCCCCCCTGCTCTGACAGCTTGCTGCTGGGGGCACAGCTGGCTTCAAGCCATTGCTTGCTGGCCTCCTCTGGCACCTTGTTGCTATGCTGTAGGATGCTCCTCTGAGTGAGGAGGAATAAACTTTACAATATAGAAGTTATGGCTCCATCAGTCCTGCAATGTCTCCTTTCCTTCATTGTTCAGATCCTGTCTGCATTGTTCAGATCCTGTCTGCATCAAGCTGGCTGTGCTTTGGCTGACTCTGGCAGCTGAAGTCTATTTTAAATAGTCCCTGTAATTGAGCACTTAGAATATTAATTTAACAATTTGGTTCAAGCCAATGTTGCCTCAGGATGCTGATGAGGCTTCCTTGAATGAGTAAACCATCTTTCATCTGGGTTCTCCTGTCCAGTTTTTGGACTAGCAAGATTATGGCTACACACAGCCAACATTCATTGCTTTCTTTCCCTCCTGTAACCTAAAACTAGGAAGGATGTATCTGCTGGCAAGTAAATAAAAACTTCAGAGTCCATTGGAAGACACTTCACAAACTTTTTATAGAAACATCTGTAATGCTTTCTTTTCCCTCAATGAGGAAATTACTAAGCAGAGTTGAGAGAGTTGCAGCAATGACAGAAGTGGGGCCTCAAGCGAGAAACAAGCAGATTGTTGTAACAACACCACGGGCCCTCGTGGCTGATCCCTTTGTGGGATGCTGCCTGGGAATTATGGGTGGAGCTGATGGCCAAAGTTGCTTCCTTGGCCTAATTCTTCATTACTAGAGAAACCTTCTTGCTCACCCTCATGCACTAAGGATGTGCGCTCTGTCAGCTTCAGGGAGTTGCCTTAATTGCTGTTTCTCTGCATTATTGGAGATAGGATTTTTCTACTTCCTTTGTAATTACAAAGGGAAATGGCTCCACTTGTGGCTTTTTCTGTCCTTACAGCTGAGCTATGCTTGGCACATCAGAGCTTAACCTTTCTGATCCTGTCAAACTGCGTGTGTCTAGCCTGCACTTAGAGCTCCATGGCACGTCTTGCTCTCTCTTTTATTTTCATTTTTATAAATGGGCTTTATTATCTTGATCTAGTCTGAGCTGCCTCCTTTAAGACAATATGGAGAAAATGAATAGTGTGTGGTAGCCTGTCCATGCTTAATCATTCAATGGGGTCACAAATGTGTGAGCCCCCAGCTGGACTAGCAGGGCCATGTGGCTGGAGCTGTTTTTACCTGTTGCAGGACTGAGGTGGTGACCCTGGGAACAAAGCTTGGTTGATGCAGCTGAGTGTGGAGGTCTCTGCCAGCTTCACAGGCCTGTGGCAGGCATTTAGCTACACATGGGTACAGGGGAAGAAGGGAATGTACAGCCTCCAGCCCTGGCAGGTGTTTTGCAATATTTGTGGGAAGTGGCTGCAGTAGAGGGAGAAGGAAGGACCGCTCCAAGAGACACATAGTGCTGTGTTTCCTTTGCCTTAACTTTGTGCAGAATTGATAGGATGTCATCTGGAGTGGTGGTTGCCCTTTTAGTATTAGAACTGGAGGCATGCCTTAACTAATCCAGCTGACTGTGAAATCTGTCTCAGTTTTACCTTCTCAGTCAGAAGAACTCTTAAGCCTTTTAACTGGGTTCTCAAAGAAGCCAAATCTAAGTGTGTTACTAAAGAGGCTGAAAAATCCAATTAACTACCATGGTCAATCCCAGCATGAGGCAATGCAACTTCCATCAGGGTGGCAACTGCAGCAGATGCTTGGGGCTGCCTGCCCCAAGCAGGCAGTTGGTTATTGCTTTGTAAATCTGAGCCCAGGTGATGGCAACAAAGCTGGAATGTGTTTTTTAACTCAAGTGTTACTTTAAGTCATTCTGCTCTCATGGTGTTTGTCTCTGAAGTCTGTTTCCCTACAGGCTCTCCGAAAGCTTTTGGTTGGAACAGTTTGTTGGGTTTTTTTCTTGGGTTTTTTGGGTTTTTTTTAAGGTGGTGAATAGGGATGCAAGTCTGTCCAAGCCCATGGCAAGGTCCCAGGAACATCTTAAATCATGTTTCTTAATCCTTGTAAGAAATCTGTGGTATGACATGATCTCTGCAGACTGAGGCATGTGCTCCTGTGTTTATCCTGATGAATCACACGTGTGCACTGTGCTCCTTGCATTGTTTCCTACAATTAGGGCAGAAACAGTGATGGTGGACTGGCTCCTTGGTGCCATTTGGCCTGTTGATGAGGATGGCTGGATGAGATAGTTTGCCAGTCACTATTTTATAACTTCACAAGCATGTACTGACAAGATTGCTCTTGATCAGAAATCAGGATCTGTTCCCTCATCATACGATTAACCTTCCTGGCTGTACGTACTAATTACTGCATGGAATTTAAAAACAGCAGATTCTGGCAGAACATTTTGGTTCTCACATAGCTGCTTTTTTTTTTTTTTTCTTTTCAGGAAGATAAAGGATTTAGTAATAAAAGAAGGATAGCGTAGGCAAAAGCATAGCAATTAGGGACCAAACACGCCTTTTCATTTAATTACTGGGGATATACATCTTGGGGCTGGTTCTGGAAGAAGTTAGTAGTTAATGATCTCAGTGTGCATCTTGAGTTCAGTTATTGAAGACAGAACTTCCTCTTCTTATGATAAAGAATTACCAAATTCCCTACCTGAGGAAGAATAAACTTCTGATCAGTTTGTTGGCTTTTGCTTGATGCAGTTACTCCCCGAAGACCTAGTTTTCTTTCCTGATTCTTTTTTAACAAGACTGCAAGTCTTTTTTTTTTTTTTCCCTAAACAAGTTATTTATATAATTAGAAGAACATCCCTTCTGTGGGTTTGGGTTGCTTTTCAAGGGAAGACTATGGCTCTTGTGCTCAGGTGCACTAGCAAGAGAGCAGGATTTGAGGAGGAGCTGCCGCTAAGTCAGGCAGATTTCATGTCCTTGCAGCATCTGTGTGTGTGTGACCCAATTCTGCATCTTCAGTCAAGATGTGAATCTGTCCACTCCAATCCCACGATCCAAATCCAGGCTGTAGTATTCTGGCAGAAGGAAGCTGATCTCACACTTCTCCTTGTACACCATCTTTTTAAAGTCACTGCTTAAACTGAAGTGCTTTGGACTTTTGCCTGAGGCTACTGAAGAGAAGAGCAGATAGGAGACTTTATTCCACACTGCTTCAGTTTTCTGCTGACAGGACATGTGGCCCATTAGATAGACATATAGGATCACTGTCATCTTCTGGGTGGCCCATATGCTGGGGTGGGAGGAACATGGGATAAGATAGAAAGAGATGTTTGTGTGTGTGGTGTGGGTTTTTTGTTTTGCTCCTTGGCTTTTAAACTGAAGTGTGGGGACAGGATTAGGGAAAAGAATGTGTTTGTGTTCTTTGCCATTCCCAGTTCAGCATCGGTGCTGCAGAGAGCCTTGTGTCCAGGAGAGAGAGCAGGGGGACTGGGTGCAGGGAGGGCTAGAAAAATGAGGTGTGGCTTGAGCACAGCCATGGCAGAACAGCTTGAACCCTGCAAATGCCTCAGAGAGTCTTCAGCCGAGCGCTGAGAAAGCACTTGGTACCTTAAGGGATATAATGGCATTTCTCTTGCTTTTAAGGAATTCTCTGTTCTCCATCTGCTCCTGTTCTGCCTCTCTCTTCTGTCTGTCGGTGGCAGATGGTATTAATGCTGCCTGCGTGGGTTTTTCCTCTCTTGCACAGAAAGTACTGGTATTTTGATTTTGGCATGCTAGATAAGGAAGGTGAGAAGTGCATTTGGGAGCTGGAGCGGAGGGTGATGATCCTCAGCCACCACAGGAATCTGTATGTGGCACAGATGGGTCTGGCTGGCTGGGAGGAGCAGATAAAATCTTCCCTGGGCATTTTGGGTAATTTAGTCTCAGGCTGGTGAGCACTTGAATCTCTCTCCTGAGATTCTGGAAAGCTGGATGTAGGGTGTGTGTCCTTAGCCTGTTGAGAGCACTCACCCCTAAAATAGCGCTCCCTAAGTGCCTCCACCTTTGTGTGTGGCTTCACACCTGTCCCATTCTAGCTGGCCTGTGTCCAGGCTGCGTGACAGGACAAGTCCTCTCCAGTTCACTCTAGATGGAGTGGCTCACCTAACCAGAGACGGCTGGAAGCATTACTTACAGAGGTGTCCAGCAGGAGTTACAATGTATGCACTGATTATTGGCCATCTCTGCCTGGACACGCCAGTGCTGCTGCGTGTTCTGTGCTTGGCAGCGTGGCTGCTTCACAGTTAGGACTTGACTCTTGCTCCAGTTTTTGAGCCACACATGAATCCCAGCATGCGTACATACCTGTGAGTTTCCAAGTGCAACGTCTGGGGCTTTTCTGCCCTCCTCCTTGGCAGTGCTGGAGGCTGATTTTTTTCCTCAGAGGGGTGATGCTCTCAGTTTGTACAGCTGTAGATGTGGATTAGCATTCAGATATTCTAGGCACTTCCCAGCAAAACTTGGAACTGCCACAAAACTGTATGTGCAGGGGCTGTACCAGAGTGATCATGTGGGAAACAATCCTCACTTGCCATGTGGAAAGAGTTAATGTGAGCTATGGCTGCCAGAACAAAAACTAAACAGTCCTGGATACTTCTGGGTCTGCGAATGGGATTAAAATGGGTTTTTACAGAAGTAAACAGAGTGGAAAATTGGGACTAAGTTTTCTTTGCGTTTGTACTTTTAGAAAGGATGAAGGACTGGATGAGGCTGTGAAAATGCAGCTGTGAGCGTGTCACTGTGCAGTTTGTCAAGCACACGATCCTCTGGCCCCGCTCCTCCATTTCAACTCAGGAAAGGGCTCCCTGGTTGTGGATTTCTCCCCTGCAGGAGTGAGTTATCCAGATGATGAATTTCTGAGGCACGCTCGAGTCACGTGAAAGCCAGATGTGAACATTTTCCAAGCAGTGTGTGTGGGTCTAGCGTACACCAGGCTACGTGGCAAGTGGACGTGGTCTGAGGTTGGTCTGCAGCGTGGTGGTGCTGGGGAGGCGAGGAACCCCAGCAGCTCCCAGTGGGAAAGAGGATGCTGGCTGTGCTCATCACTGCAGCTCAGCACCTCTGCCCCCACCCCCACACTGACAAGCCCTCCCCAGGCTGTTTGTGATGAAGCTGAACTTTGTGAATAGGACTAAAATTAAAGGCCTTATTTAATGCTTGCTGCCAATCCTCTTACTCAGGCACTTCAGCTGGATTTGCATATTTGATAATCTACTAGTCAAATATTTTTTCAAGATACAGCCCTCTTGAACAGATGGCATGGGGAGTGGAGGTAATGTTCAGCTTCAAGTGTATAGAAGAGGAGATATCTCTGCAGGGATGAGAGGTTTGCTTTAAAATGCAGTCTTCTATTGGAGAAAAATATAATATATGTGTATTCCTTCAAGGACTATCATGAAACACTTGCTTTAAAGATGATGCATCAGCATCCCACAGACATAAGAGCAAGGAAAGCTTATTTAAGCTCCCCTGGTGTGGGACGGCTACTTGCCCAGCAATTACAGTAACAAATGAATCTGTCTTTGTGGTACCTAAGAAGTATAATGTCTGACGAGGCCCACCCTGGGCCAGGCACCAGCCACAAATACTGGTTTTGTTTGGGTCTTTTTGGAGCCTGGTGGGAGAAATATCAATGGCACATTTCAACAGGGTGCCCTGAGCAGGACAGTGTGAGATAGATCAAAACACTTGCAACCTTTCTGTGCCATCCTCCCATTTCTCTGACTATCCGTTGTTCTCTGCCTAGTTGAATGAATTAATTGTGTGAGCCAAGAATGTGTGGCGATGGTTCCAGTTCTGATGAAGGCTCATCTGCATTTTTCCTCTTTCCAGCCATGTTGTAAAACTGCTCATACACTCTGTATCCGAGTAATTCTCTGGTAAAAGTACTTCAGTTTCTGGGGGAGCTTAGCAACACCAAGTACTTCTCTCTTCATCCCCTAGTCTAGTACTGTTGCATTTTACTGCCTTCCCTTTTAACCAAAGTGTCAAGCCCCAGCTGAAGGGGAAGGGACTAGAGGAGAGAAACCTGGAGACAGGCTGATAAAGGACGGTCAGTGGGTCTGGGGGATGGAGGTTTTGGAGAGGCTCAAAAGGGTATGAGCATGGTGCACTGTCTGCAGCTGGAAGCAGAAACAAGCCCCATAGTTTTGAGGTTCCTCACTGAGCTTTTTGCTCTTGTCTGGCCAGCCTCACCTTGTCAGGAGGAGAAGGAGGAGGAGGTTATTCCTTTGCTTGTCTGAGGAGTGCAGAAAGGAAGCAAGGAGGGGAAAAGTGGAGGAAAAAATCCCAGCAAGACTGAGCCTGGCTCTTGGGTTCTATACCTGCTTGGAGCAATAAGGTGTCCCACCTGAGCCCCCAGGACAAAAACATAGTGCTGAATTTATACTAAGTCCTTGGCTGGCTTGTCTTCTAAAATGTAAACTGAAATACAGGCTTAACTTCAGTTTTCTGTTCTGCCATATGTGATGAGCATTGAAGCCAACAAGGCTCTAGGCCAATTCTAAGAAGTAGACACGTCTAAGGACCAGTGTGGCCAGCCCACTTCTTGCTGACTTGTCAGATACCACTTCTGGGATGAGAACACACCCATTCTCCAGAAGAAGCATTTATTTCCCCCAGCTCCAATCTGAGGAATCACTGATTGTATTGTTTATTTTCTTTTCACCCCTCCAATTAAGACAGGAAGGATGTAAGTCTAGAAAATGAGTCTGCAAAACACTCAACTGCACTCATGGAACAGATCACTGTTGGAAACAGACCAGATGTCAGTATCTCTTCAGTATGGCCACTTGTTCTTATAATCCTTCTTTCAGTAATTTAACTTGCACCTTAACAGCTGGGAGATTTTGGTATTCCCAGTTGATGTTAAAGGTAAGGCTTCATGAGAACAAAATAGTTTTATTAGTTAAATGGCGCTAGGACTGTTATCTCCTATGGAAGGCAACTTCCAAAGAACAGGCCATACCTGTATAATTAAACTCTTTGCCCTCCAAAGCAAGGTAGCCACATCCAGATCACTTGTAGGGACCTGTCTTTGGCCTGTACTAACTTCTCAGCTATGCACAGAAATCATTTGGGGCAAGGGTTGCATAGCCAGAGCTAAACAACACTGAGACTCACGACCAGTATGATCCAATTCCCCAGAATTACTGCAGGACTATTGTTGGGAAATATGTAGCTTAACACACTAGACAGCTACACAGACATTAGTTTTACAACAAGCTTGTTATAAAGGTCCCTGATAGCCCCAGCAACACGAAACCTGTGATTCCGTAGGAGAGTGTCCCTCCTGGTGCTGGCAACAGTGTTAAATAATGGATGCTGGGCTCAGCACTGAACTGAACGTTTCAGACAGTGTTACTAACAAAAAGAAAAACCTGTTGGTTTCTACAAAACAAATCAGTAGCTGCTGCTAAAATGCCCATGGTGGAGGAGTTGCACCTGCTGGGGTAGGGGCCCACCTGGATTTGCAGTACTGATGTGTACCATGAATGTAGCATCTGGACTTTGGTAGCATTGAGCTCATGCATTTGATTCTTTACTGACTCCAGCTAGTGTAGGATTTTGTAGAAGCTCGCTCTGCTCTAACTGTACTCAAGACAAATAGTCTGCTGCTAAAATGAGATGAGTGGAGCTGTATCACAAGCATAAAGCATTAGTCCCCAGCAGTCTGGCGCCTGTTCTCTTGCCAGTGGTGGGAGGAGCAGCAAACAAACCAGTCTCACTGGCAGCAGAAAAGCTTCTGCTGAAATCTAGAATAATGTTTCATGTTCGCCATAGCAACCAGCTTATTTTTTTCTTCAAAGCTTTTTGCCCCTTTAACTCCTCCCTTTTCTTTGCACCTGAGGAACCCCCTTGACCTGTCTGAGGGTTGCCCAACTCTGTTGTGGCAGCTTGGAAGCGATGGAATGGGGTTCAGCAGCCACTTCCAGTGACACGCCTGCTGTGCTGCTATTTCTGTGTCGTGTGGCTCCCAAGGAAAGCCTTCTCTGTGCTCTTCACAACTGCCTCAGCCTCGTGGCTTAGCTGTAATTTATAGATCCATGTTCCTTTTGAGCTTTTAAAAATAATTCTGATAGGAGGAGTTTGTTCTGGCTCCAGCTGAAGTCGGCAGCAGGGGCTGTGGGGACTGGTGTTAAGAGCAAAATTGGGATGCCCTTGCCCTAGGAGTGGCCTGCTTTGAGCAGGCCACTTTAATTTTCCTTCCAAATACTGAGATTCCTCCCCATGCTTCCAAGTCATCCGAGACCAGCCGGTGTTCAGCCGTGTTGCGGGGGGGAGAGGAGTGGCAGGAAGCACAGGTTTGTTCATTTACCATTACCAATCCCATTGGAAACCAGGTCCAAGCCCCATGCAGAATTCCAGTAAAACCCTGTTCTAAAGGGGAAACGTGGGGCTGTTCAAAGCTTGTGTTTTGTTGGCTCAGGCACAGCATGTTTCTGAGGCCTCTGACCTCCTCCCCATACGCTGGCTCCTGCCGCGGCTCTTCGTTTGAGCTCTCTGTGAAGTGGAATCTATCACTAATGTCTGATATTTTTATTATTTGTAGGGGGGACTCTTAAAAGCTGGTAGCAATTAGAGCTTAAACGTTTTGGAATAAAAAAAAAAAATCCCCACGAAAGAAGTTTAATGCTAAGCAGATGTGCAGGAGCAGCTGAAAATATGCTGGCTGTCTTCTGCTTCAGAAGCAACCTCATCCACTTCTAGCTGCTGTCAGGCTGGGGCAGCTGAGAAGTGCTGCTGCTTTTATGCTGTTTCCTGGGCTGGGAAGCCCACACTGGTGACCTGTGGGATTGTTTACCAGTTAATACTTAATACTTATATTGCTCTTCTATTCTGGCTTAAACCAATAGTCTTGACAAGGAGAAAAAAATACTTTGTTTTAAAAAAGATTTTTTTAAAAAATTGATAATGGCTAACAGAATTGAGGGGGGTTTTTTGTGAGATCTCACATGGGTGTTTATCGATATGGCTACTGTGGATCTAAGTTTAAACTCTTTCTCTTCTTGGGCAGACAGATCCAGGGTAGCCCTAAACTTGTACTAAGTGCAGCTTATTTCCTCTAACTTCGGGTGTTTTCAGTCTTTTGCTGCAGCTTGGTGGGGGCAAAATTTGAAATCTTCCCAGTTGCTCCTGCAATACATCATCTGCTTGATTTATCATTGTTGTATTCAGGTTCTTCTGTCTGGAAAAAGATCTGACAGTTGACTGAAGTTCATAATCGTGTTCTGAAGGCAGTGGAAGTCTATTCAAAAGCTAATAGACAAGTTGCTGACAACAACTCCTTCACACCCTTTCCTGTGCGTGCCCCAAGTCTATAATAGAAACATGCTGTATATTCCCTCCACGAGCTACAGCACAAGTTACTCTGCCAGATTATTTCCTGTTGCACTCCACCAATGCAGAGACTTTTTCATTTTTTCTTAAATGGTAGTCCAAAGTAAATTATTATTATTTACCACTGTGTTTTTTGTAGTGTATTGTGACAGTGCAGCACATGGGTTTGGGAGTCAGATGGTTGAAAGACTTCAGAATTTTCTCCAAGCTGCCACTGTAGAGGGTTTACTGTAAAGTAGGCAAAATACTTTTGAATCCATTTGAATTGCAGTTTTGTTCTACACAATGAAAATTGTGTCCCTAATTTAAAGAAAGGATTTCCAAACCTCACCATTCCCTTAGTGCTGAGAAACCAGCAGTGTGTTTCTTGGACCTCTGGTTTCCACTCGGAAAGTTTGAAAGCTGTTTCTGAAGTTTTGTATCATGCTAGCAATTCCTCAGTTACATATGTACTGTGAATCTACTACAGTACTATCTATTAATCTTTTGACTGTCTTGGACATACTCTGCAGTTCAGAAAGACAACAGCAAATACACAAGGCCACCAGTATAGCCTGCTTTTCTCTCCAAGTGGTTGATGGGTGCATCTTCCCTGTTGTTAAACTGCTGGGTCTAGAACGCAGTTCCCCATTGCAAATAAGTTTTTCAAATTGCATTTTGGAGTTGTCAGAACTTAGGAAATTCTGTCATATAAACATATCTTTCTAGATGTAGCTTCTCCCATACAAGGAAAGGGTACAACTGCTCCTCTGCTCCTTCATTCCATAGAAGGCAAATGTTTGTTATTTAGAAGTGGGGGAAAATCTGCTAACTTTCAAAACATCCTTCCAGTGTATTCAAGAAAAGAACTAACGCTTAACATTTGAAGATTATTCCCAAATGCCCAAGCCAAGTATTTCCACCTTGTTTCAAGGAGAGGGAGGGAAATCTTTTGACCTTGTTGGTAGCAACTCTTACCCGCTTTCTCCTCAACCTGATCTGTCTAATTCATTGGCTAAAAGATGGAATTTCTAGTTATACTCTGAATGTACCTTTATTGGAGTTTTGTACTCTTTTCCATGGAGCATTATTTGTCTATTGTTATTTTCCTTAATGCAATTCCAGGGTAAGAAGGTGCTTGTAGAAACTTATATGTGTTTGCTAAGCTCAATTTCTGAGAGTTGCCTGCATGTCTTTTGGGTATCATTAACGGTTGCAAAGATAAGTAGTTTTGCAGGTCTGAGGCTTAATAAGTCAGATTGTCTCATGGTATGTGTTTTCTGAGCTATTGGGAATAAGCTCAGGGCATATCTTATTCTGAGAGCTCAAATTGGATCACCTACAGATCAGTTTCATAACTTCTGCAAATCCACTATAACATAAAAATTAACTGTGTGGTTTGACCTTCCTCTGAGTCCCCATTATGCCAACACCACTGTTAAGAAAAACTTGATGTCTCTTTCAAAGCTGTCTTTACTAACTCTCAGACCTTCTGATATGACTGGTTTTGACTGTTTTCTTGTGTCTCTAATTACTTTCTCTTTTCATGGCTGCCCTTTGATTGGATTTCAAGTTTGGATGTCCAGTTTGTCTGAGACTCCAAAAAAGAGTGTCGCTCCAGGTAAATTCTTGTGTCTTGGTGTTCTGCATGCTATTTAAACCAGAATCCTCTAGTTCAAGCTGTGTGTGGGTTTGGAGTTGTCTTGAATATGAGTCTCTGACAGTGCATACCCAGGATCTGTTGTCTGCTTGTGTATTGGTTTTTCATGATGCACGATTTCTGCTAAGGAAGAGCTTTGCTGATGACTATATCACCTTGATGTTGCTGCTAGCAGGGGTTAGTAGTTTGCAGGGTTTTATCTTCATTGCCCAACTCAGTCACAGTCCAAGGCAGCTTCCCCTCTTGTGATGGGTTGAGCCTGGCCACAGCTAAGTACCTGCACAGCTGTGCTCTCACTGTTCTATGTGGGAGAAATGTTTTGGGTCAAGATAAGGCAGAAAAACATGACTGTGTGCTCCCTATCCTTCTGAAATGCTTGTTTGCATTTCCCCAGTGAATAGAAAGGATTTCACATGAAAAAGATGAAACTGCTAAAAATACAAAATTTTCAAGGGAACATCAGTCTCCTTGTTGCAACTAGTCAGGAAGGAGGAGGAAGCAGGGGAACAAGTTCAAGGTGAGGTGTCAGGGGCTAGGGAGCAGTAATCCCATACGAGGCAAAAACTAAGCTTTATAGTATAAGGAATCAGGACTTCCGCTGAATGACCAGTAGATTTCTTCTGCAAACATTTGTCACTTGACATGGAATAGCACAGAAGAATTCTTTTCTCCTTCAGACTTAGGAGAGATCACAAGTGATAGATCCTGTGTCTGTACAGGATGCTGGGCTGGTCACTCAAGCAGTTAAGGCTACACATAGGTGTTGGGGCAAGGAAAGATGGAAACACTCCTGCTGATTTCCATACCAGATTTGGTAAATATTCAAGTTCATGCCCTGGTAAAAGTATGTGAACAAAATCCCACCATCCTCGGTGGATGAGTGCTTGCTTGTCTGAAGTTTTTAGTGAGCAAGACTGCTGTGATTCCAGAAATGCTATCCTTTACAGAAGCTGAATATATCCTGGGGGGGTTCTGCCTCATCTTTGCAGAATAGGTCTAATTTGAGGGTGGTAACTGGATATAAAAGTGCAGAAATATCTGAAGTATTCAGTCACAGGAGCCTGCTGTTTCATAGGTCATGGGGGAGTTGAGACAGAAAAACAGAATGAGACTTAGCAGGAGAGAAACATGTTATAGAGGAGACAGAAGAGGTGGTGTCTTTCAGGAAAAATGACAAGAACCCGTCAGATTACCTGGTTAGGAGGTGAGGTTGAGTTTCTTTGACTCAGTAGATCTGCTGGGACTGTTTCATGTTGCCATATATAAAATGGCAGACTGAATGCCAAGGTTTTTAGCCTTCTTGAGGGGCAAGGAAGCAAAATCTTTAACAGATACAAATTTTTTTCCTTCTGCTTACTGCTTTTAGCTAAATGCATGTTGCTAGTTTGGCTAAAAAAATCTGTGCATGATGAGAGTGCAAATACAAGTCATTCATTGCATTGCATGGTGCTCGAGAAGATTAGTGTTGATACATAGTGCTGCTCAAAAGTCTTACGAACATTTGGCAAGTTCATAGCTCCCCATGCTGCTCCAGTTCATGTGGCCTTTCAGTTTGCTTCTCATCCAAATGAATCCCCAGTTTCCAAAATAGCTGTTCTTCAGTCCAGATCTGCCATAGGTTGTTTGCTGATGTGTCAAGGTGGTAGAGCAGACTTGAATTTGGATATGATCTTTACCTATGTAGTACATTTATGTGTCCTAGCTAGGCTGGGGCTAGGAGATGAGAACAGAAGCCAGTTTCATGCTGCCCAGGCTCTAGCCGAGGTTATGAACCTGCTCCATGAAGTGGAGACTCTAACCCAAGACTTTAAAATTGTTTAATTTTGTACTTTGGAAAAAGATAGGTGCCACACAGCCACGTCCTGGCAGGTGCTGTGGTGGGGCACTAGTTTGGTCACCCTGACTGCTGTTAAACTCCTTGTCCAGGCTGCTTTGTGCCGTGTGGAGGGATGGGAATGTGTAGTGCCACTGAGCAGGACTAGGGCAAATGCCAGAGTATACTGGTGACTTCAGCCTGGTGGAAGACCCAGTTTGGCAGCTGTGTGAAAATCTCTAAGAAGTTTAACAGATTTGTGTGCAAAATACTTAAGCATTCTTAACTGTTGCTACCTGTAACCTAGTTGGTTGGAATTGCTGTTCAGAGAGCCAACTTTCCAAGAAGGAGTGGAAAGAGGACTCAACTTTTTACTTTCACCCTCCTGCCTCTAATTTTTCTTGGCTTTGTTTTAAAACCTAGCAGATCAAAAATAAAAAATAAAAACCCTGAGACTAATAGGCTCCACTTGGCAAAAGTCAGCACTGAATTTTTCTGTTGGTCAGGATTTTGTTGGAAATGCTGCTGAGGGCTGTAAAGAGGGGAGAACTGAACTGGAGCAGCCGCTTGAGAGAGCGCCTGCCATTTACCATGGGCCAGGCTCGTTCCTGAGGCGTTCCCCGTGGGGGGCTGTGTTTTGCTGCTGGTTTTAGCTGTGCATCACACACACTCCAGTTCTGGAAGCCAGAGTCTACCTTAAAGCTGCCACTTGTCCCAGACTCCTGAAGGCTTACCCAGATCTTGGTTCTTGGAAGTGTTAGAAAATACTATGTGTGTCTTATGTTGGGGAATGAATCCAGACACCTGGTTAATTTTTTGCTGCAATGATAGCTGATCATATTCTCTTTTTGGTGGCAATGCGTGGTGTTAGCATGGGTCCCCTATAGCTGTTTGTAGCAGCAACCCAGGAGCTCAGGAGGGACTTAGTGCAGCTCATGGAGTTACCATCTAGACCAGATTTTGGCATGTTTAGCCAAAAAGACAGCAAGAAAGGCTAGAGCTTTGGCTACTACTGCCCCATGTACTGAAAGGCTTGCAGAGCTCACGAGTACTGTGGAATTGGGGAACGTGGAGGGATGCATTCTCACTTAGGGAAAAACTTCTAGTACATCAGTTGTGGCTGCTAACATGAGAGAAGGTTTACATGCTGACCTGGCCATTGCTGGGTGCATGATGGTCAGTCTTGTTTTATTCTCGGGCATTCTTTGAGATTTGGACAAAGTTTTAGGCCAAACTTCTCTGGCTCTGGGTCTTCTGCCATTACTTTAGGTGGTCAGATCCAAACAATTCCGTTTCTGCTTTCCACCTGTCCCTGTCTAATAGCAGGGTGCCACCTGCTTCTGAAACTCTTCTGAAAATGTAAGAGAGTGTCTTTGTGCTTTTTAAAAGAGCTACCTGGCCAAGCTCAGGGAAGAACTACAGAAATCATAGTGTATTAATAACCCATTTGATAGACTTACCCAAATGTTTATTTTCGTCTATAATTGGCAATAATCCAAACCTTGAGACTGGATTTGTACTGAATTTCTGTAGTAACTGTAGGAGGTGATGAGCTTTTGTCTCTGTCCCTAAAGCTTTGTGGCTCAGGGCTACTACACCAAGAGCCTCTTAGCTCTGAAGTTAAACACTATAAGGATGGGGAGGATTGCTGTCTGGCAGGAGGGATGAAGATGAATCCCCTTCACTCCCATCTTGTGGCAATAGTAGTCTTACTCTGTTATTCCTCCAGGAATAGTTGATGTATAAATAAAGTCTGAATTTTGGTAAGTGGCAACAGAGCTGAAGTGTGACAGGCTGGAGTGCAGGAGTATCCAGGAGATGAGTCAAAGCCCCGATTGTTTAGGGCACATAAAGAATAAAAAACAGAAGGACAAAAATCCAAAACACCAAGACAAAACAAAAACCCTCTCACTGAATAGAAGCGAGATCCTAGACTGAGAAACACAGTTTTGATCTGAATCCATGTTGTCCCCATAGAGATTTGTAGCAGGCTTCATCAGTCTCATCTCGCTGCTTACTCTAGGAACTGGTTATTTTAGGAACTGCTTTTCCAACACTGCTGCGATGCGATGAATTCTTGTGTACTCTCGCATGCATTACATGGCAAATCCTGTTTGATCTTGTGTGCAATACACACTTAACCCAATTTTTAGGCAGACCTAAGCTCTCTATCTTAACACAGTTAAGGATAAATCATGGGTGGAAGGCTCAAAGAAAACATGCAGTTTTAATGCTTACTTGTTATAGTCGTGTGGTCCTTCTGATAAGAAAGAAAAGAGGCAAAGTTTTTAGGGGAAGGAATTCCATGTGTTTAGAGCTGGGTGTATGATTGCTGTAAGGGGTTAGACTGATCTGAGGGTTTTAAGTAGACTTGCTGCTATTCTGGGTATTTTTTTTTTCCCTTCGTCCTTCCCCAAAAGGAGTTTTCCAGAGATACATAAAAGTTTACCCTTCAAGAGCTGGCTTTAACAAGAAACCGCAGCTCTAGATCCAAGCTACCACAGTTACTCCTCCCTACGCATGGAAAAGAGCTCTGACATTATCTTATGGAATGCTGGGACACTCGGGGCTGTGTCTGCCAGACACCCCTGCGTGCAGACCCTGCACGTGTCCCCAGCAGTTGTGCCCATGTCAGAGGGGCTGGACTACCTGCCAGTTGGTTGCTCAGCTGTGACTCACCCTTATGGCGTTCACTGGCCGTTTCTGTGGTTTTGGCTGCTTCTGCGGGACTTCCACTGACCAGCCCAGTGCTAATTCATTTAGTCTCAATCTGTAAACACTTGATTGATAATCATGAAAGGGCAATATAAAAGCCTGTGTGCTGTGTGGATTAAAAGAGCAGACATGTTTATAGCCTGATAACAACGGAGTAATCTGGCAAAGATCAGGAGTCTCACATTCCCATATCCAGATGATTTTATTTTTGGGTCCAGTTGGTGGTTTTCATTTTTGGCTATTGCAAAACCATCGTAGGTCTTAGCTGTTGCAACTCAGGAGGAGGAGGATGATGTTGTTGGAACGGGCGTTCTGCGCTCTTATTTAGGAGGCTTTCACAGTAGTTGCTGGTCTCGGAGTACAGCAGGAGGAATGACGCTCCCCCCTCGCTGCCTGGTGAGGGGGACAGGGTGCAACTGTGTCACTTAATAGTGCCAGCTGTGAGAGGCATGGACAAGCTCCAATGACATTTCTGCTCAGCCCCGGAAAGAGAATTGCTGAGGTGAGGAGCAGGAGGATTGTAAAGTGGAGCCCTATGGAGAGGAGGAGGGGTATCCTCAAGACTTTAACCAGGAAACGGACTCGAGGCAAAAAGAAATGGAGAGGCAAGCAAACTCTTATTTCAGCCAGCAATCTGTGCGCTGCTCTGGGGAGGGCTTGCAATTTGGAGCTTAACCAGAACACTAATTCTGCTTTTTTGGAGGGAGAGGAGGGAGGACCTTTACCTGGCGCATCAACCTTATCCTATCCTCTGCTCTCTCCTCCTGCCGGGGCTGAAGACGCTTTTAAAAAAGTAGGGCTATTGTGTCAGGGCAGCATTGCAGCTGCATGTGAGCTTGCTGGGGAACTTGTGCCATGCTGCATCCCTCTTGTCTGGTGTGCTCACACTGAGCAGGCTGTTACTCTTCAATGCATGCTGTGTCCTGTGTTACAAATTAGACCTGAACTAATTGGCAGGGATGCGGAAGCGCCCATGGCAGCGGGTGTAATTGGTGCTGTGCTCCCTGTGGTGTTGCCTGTCTTGTTCTTTTGAATCCCCTTTGGGAAGTCTGACGTAGTGTCCCAGCGATGCTGTGGGCATCCTGAGTGTCACTGAGGAGTAATTCATCTAAAGATGCTTGTGGGGGATGGAAGGCTGAGGAGGATTAAAGTCCGTTACCCTACTGACTGTGCCTGAAGGGAATGTAGTAACAACCCAAACCAGGCTACCCAGAAAATGTTTAAGGCTTTTGGTTACTGGAAGGAGCTGTTTCTCTGTCTTTTCCTCCTCCTCTTCTTCCTTTCTTTCCTCTGTTACTGAAATCTTCCCCACTGTGCAGTACCTAATCTTGGGTGACCATTACTCAGGAGCCACAGGGACCCCACACCTCAAAAGGGGGATATCCTCTAGGCATGATCTGCTGCAGCTGTAAATGAACAAGTTTGTTTGACCTTAGTTACTTCCTAGACCAAGGAATTTATCACCCTATTTTTTTTGTCTTAATAGGAGCCCTTCAGCACTTATATAAGCATCTTTTAAAACAATCTCTTAATTGTATGTGTTCCTCCAGCCACTGTAGTGACAAAGAAATCCTTCTGCAGTGACTAGCTTATCCAAGGCAGGACAGAGTAACCCAGAGAAGCCCTGCTGGGTTTCAGATGGGTTATATCTGCATTCTCATATCTTGCCAAGCTGTTCTAAGCGCTGGTTTGGTTTTTTTTTTACGCGGAGTTGTGGAGGTGGATTTGAAGTGCTGATTCTCCGTGTTTCCTGGCAAAGGCATTCCCCTGGCACATGGTCCCTGGCTTGGCCTCAGTGGCTGCCAGTGGGGTGTTTGCCAGCCTGCACTCCAGCCTGGTCCTCTCCTTGTTCCCAGCAGGGACATGTGCATCACATGAACACTGCTCCTGCCCCCAAGCCAGTGCAGTGTTTCAGATTTTTTTTCCTTACTCCAGTCCCATGAAAACTGCCTAGTAGATTGGAGGAAAGAAGGCATTTGGTTTGTTGGTTTAGCAAGTAGCTTCCTGCATGTCCCCTGCTCCCTTTGCCACTGTTTGGTCCCTCTTGACTTTCTACACTTTGAATTCTCTGCTGGTGCACGTGCAAAGACATAAGTCCATGATGGCTTTTGTTTCTGGTTAAAAAACTTGTATTTATCTTAAGACTAAAACAAAGTAGGGGTTGTAGGTGTTACTTGCCTAAGTAGATTGAAGGAAGATTATAATGCTGCTGGATTCTGGACTGGAGAAAAGACTGTGTGAAACACTGTGAAATACAGGAAAGCATCTCATCGTACTCTAGGGACCCCAACTAGCCCTTGTTTAAACCAGAGTGCATGAGTCAGGTTGATTGATCATGAAGAGAAACACGATGCTTATTTGGAATGGACAGCTATGGTGAAAATTTGTATTATAAATTTCCATGTTGTCAGTTCATGATCTTCTCCTCTTATTCCTGCTACTGGCTGTGGTTCAACTATCTATAGAAAAGCTAAATCTCTTAAACACAAGCTTTTAGAGGAGATGACTCCTCTTTAAAGAAAATTAAGTAACGTAATTTGAGGAGAGGGAGAGCCATGCTTAGGGAGCAAGGAAGTCTTCTAATTTTCTGGTTTTCTTAAACCAGGTCCAAGGGGAGGCATTGTGATAGTGTTTCCTTTCAGGAAACAGTTGAATTAATTGCTTTTTTTTCTAGGATTTTCGTTTCACAGGATGCTGTTTTAATGGCTGATGCATTCTTTACCTCTTTCTTGGCAGGGATGCTAATTACTTGTCTGTAGAATCACTTTGCATCTCCAGCCCAAACACATATGAACATGCTTGAGTTTGGAAATACAGCACCCAGCATCCTGTGCTTGGCTGTCAGTCCCTTGACTTTTCTGGTGGACAGTTTCAGACCATGCTGCTTCCTTCCCGTCTCTTGTAGCCAATTTATCATCAGACATTCAGGAAAACCCGGAGTCTGCTCCTGGCTCCGTCCCTGCCGTGTAAAATGGGACGTTCAGCAAGTTGTATATCTGCTTCTGTCTTCCCTTTCCATCCGCATCTTAATCCAGAGTGACAGGAACTGCCTCTTGATATGTAAAACATAAAAAATATGTATAATAAGGCTGGTGTCCCAAACTGCTGGAATTGAGAAAACCTGTAAAATAATTTTGCATTAAGGCACGTTGGCTCTTACAAACTAAAGACCTAAACCTAGAGGTTTTCATGACTTTTCAAGGCGGTTTCTGGGCTGAGCACAGTCAGTCTGTGCCTGGGTTTGGGAGTGCAGAGGCCCCGTCTGCACTGTTTGTGTTGCATTGCAGAGCCGAGATGCAGCAGCCCAAGGGCTCCCTCCACATCTGGCACTGTGCTGTGCCTGCCTCGTGGCTCCACCTCGAAATGAAGGATTTCGGTCTGAGGGTGAAAAAGTCAGAAATAATTAGAAAAAA